>BLSH010115312.1:96990-134013 GCA_018402905.1 Glandirana rugosa
TTTACCAAAAATAATAAAAAAAAACAAAAAAAAAATGCGTAAAAGTGGTATACACCGTGTCGAGTTAGTCTTATTCACAATCCTGCCCCTTCTCTTGTAAAAATTCTCGGTCTTATATATAATAAATCAATACATTTTGTCGATAGGGTTTTCCTTGTGTTTTTGACAGGGACATTGACGAAATTTTTATAATCGATTCCAAGCCGATATTAAAACAATCAGTTCAGTTCTTCTTTTATGTTTTTGTTCTTTTGGTTATGTCGGTGGTGTAAATTGGTGAACTTATGTCCTGCAAATATGGGGGAAGGACGGGTCTGGTTAAAAGCAGTGTAGCATGAGAGAGTAATTGAGATTCAAAGTGTGAGAGCGCTGAAAGCTGAAAATTGGTCTGGGCAGGAAGGGGGTATAAACGTCCTGTATTCAAGTGGTTAAATGTGGTGGCTGTATTGGTTTTCTTGTTTTTGTATTTTCTTCTTGACTTGACTAACAAAATTATAGCCGAACCTTAGCTAATATTTTTAAAGCAGTTACAGGGACAGTTTTTGTGTTCCTTTTGGGATAGCTGTTTTACATAACTAAATAATATATATTCTGGCTCTTAAAAATGTTCTCTTCCCCGTCCTAACACTTATTCTGATTGAGCTGTGCCACATATGGTGAAAATGCGTAAAAAAAAAACAAAAAAAAATAATAAAAACCATTTAAAAAAATATATTATTATAGGTTTTTTTTTGCTTACTGTCACTAGTCAGTGTCCCTGATAATGGCCATGATGGCGCTGTACTGCACTAGTGACAGTATGTTAAAAAAAAAAAAAAAAAAGATTTTTCATTTTCCAAAACCTTATGACAAAAAAATGACAACTTCAAAAAATTCACCATGCCTCTTTACTAAATATCTTGGACTGTCTACTTTCCAAAAAGGGGTCATTTGGCTGATATCTGTAGTGTCCTGACATTTTTGGGCCTCAGGAAATGAGATAGGCCATTAGTACATGGGGATTGATCAATTTCCAGATATATACCATAGTTTGTGGACTCTCTAACTTTCCTACAGACTAAATAATATACATTTATTTGGGTTATTTTCACTAAAGAAATGTAGCAGAATACATTTTGGCCTAAATTCATAAAGAAAGATTATTTATTTGCAAAAGTTTATAACAGAAACAAAGAAAATAGTGTTTGTTTGTTTTTTTGCACTTCTCCCCTGCAGATACTTCCCATCACCATACACTCCATACTCCTCTTCTGCACATACTACCCACTGCTATAAACTCTTCACCTGCACATACAACCCACCACAATACACTCCATCATATTCCTCTTCTGCACATACTACCCTCTGCCATACACTCCGGACTCTTCTCCTGTGCATACTACCCGCCCCCATACATTTTCTGACTTTTGTCATTTATTTAGCAAACAATAAAAAACCCAGTGGTGATTAACCACTTAGTTACTGGGCACTTAAACCCCCCTCCTGCCCAGACCAATTTTCAGCTTTCAGTACGCTCACACTTTGAATGACAATTACTCAGTCATGCAGCACTTTTTTTTTTTTTACACAAAGTTGTCCATTTATAAGGTATTTCCAACACATAGCATGTACAAAGGAAAAATTACACCCCAAAAACACATTCTGCTACTCCTCCTGAGTATGGCGATACCACATGTGTGAGACTTTTACACAGCCTGGCCACATACAGAGGCCCAACATTGAACTAGCACCTTCAGGCATTTTAGAAGCATAAGTTACACATTTCATTTCTCAACCACCTATTACAATTCTGAAGGCCCTGGAGCACCAGGAAAATGTAAACGCCCACAAAATGACTCCATTTTGGAAAGCTAACACCCCAACGTATAATCTATGAGGCATAATGAGTCTTTTGAACGGTTCATTTTTTTCCAGAAGTTTTTGGAAAATGTGGGAAAAAATGAAAACGCATTTATTTTACACAAAGTTCTCCATTTATAAGGTATTTCCAACACATAGCATGTACAAAGGAAAAATGACACCCCAAAATACATTCTGCTACTCCTCCTAAGTATGGCGATACCACATGTGTGAGACTTTTACACAGCCTGGCCACATACAGAGGCCCAACATTGAACTAGCACCTTCAGGCGTTTTAGAAGCATAAATTACACATCTCATTTTTTGACCACCTATTACAATTCTGAAGGCCCTGGAGCACCTGGAAAATGGAAACGCCAACAAAATGACCCCATTTTGGAAATCTAACACCCCAACGTATACTCTATGAGGCATAGTGAGTCTTTTGAACGGTTCGTTTTTCTCCACAAGTTTTTGGAAAATGTGGGGAAAAAATGAAAACGCATTTTTTTTTCACAAAGTTGTCCATTTATAAGGTACTTCCAACAGATAGCATGTACATAGCAAACATGACACCCCAAAACACATTCTGCTACTCCTCCTGAGTATGGCGATACCACATGTGTGAGACTTTTACACAGCCTGGCTACATACAGATGCCTAACATGCAAGGAAGACCGTCAGGTGTTCTAAGGACACATAGCATTACAAATACCAAGAATTACACCCCAAAATACATTCTGCCGAGTAAAGGGTAAACAAAAGATTACCTGTGGTTTTAGTATTGCAGCTGTCCACAGGAGGATAGCACTGGTCCAGGCAGCAGGCAGGGACTTGGTCAGCTACAGCGAACACAATTGTCCAGGCAACCGACAGTGAATGCAATTGTCCAGGCAACAGGCAGGAAAACTGTCCATAGTACAGGCAGGGATATTGTCCATATACAGTCCAGGGTCAGTACAGGCAGAGATATTGTTAACAGTGCCAAAATATTGGTCCTGGTAGTAGGACAGTGAATGCAATTGTCCAGGCAACAGGCAGGAATACTGTCCATAGTACAGGCAGGGATACTGTCTATATACAGTATATACAGTCCACGGTCAGTGCAGGCAGAGATAGTGTCAACAGTGCCAAAATATTGGTCCTGGTAGTAGGACAGTGAACACAATTGTCCAGGCAACAGGCATGAATACTGTCCATAGTCAGTACAGGCAGCAGGCAAGGATACTGTCCATATACAGTCCAAGGTCAGTGCAGACAGAGATATTGTCAACAGTGCCATAATATTGGTCCTAGTAGCAAGCAGAAACATGGTTCATAGTCCAGGTAGCAGCAGAGGTGTGGTCAGTTCATGCGGCAGGCAGAGACATGATGGCAATAAGTCCTGCAGGCAGAAGCAGGGCCTCGGCCAGGACAGAATGGGGACAGGGGTAGAGGCTTCTCTCACCCAATCTCTTTGAAGCCTCCGAGTCTCCAGACCCTAATCTGGGAGAGAGAAAATAAAAACAATGTTTTGTTCTTCCAGAAAAAAACATTCTGGAGCCCCTCACATACGTGAGACCTCTATGTTGTGAATCCCACTACTCCAGTTGGAGGGTACAAGATCAGTCCAAGAGGCAGGCAAAATGGTCAAACAGTCCAAGGTCAGTTCCAGACCAGACAGAAGTATGTACAAAATCGGTAGGCAGAAGCGTGGTCGAATAACAGTCCAGGGTCAGTTTCAGATCAGGCAGAAGTATGTACAAAATCGGTAGGCAGAAGCATGGTCGAATAACAAGCCAGGGTCAGTTCCATAGCAGGCAGTGGCATAAGGGGTGCAAACTGGAAAAAGTAACTGAGGAATCACTAATAATTGACTAGGGTGTGATAACGCCGAAGCAGTCACCTACACATAGACCTGGTTGGGAAGGGCACTGGGCACAATGATAAGTGGTGTCTCTTCTAACGCCTCTACTAGAGCACACCCAGCATCTTTTCTGGCATTTTTGGCCTGTTTGTCTGGGAGGTATTTCATCAGGGAAATGGTGCTCGGAAAGTCTGCTACACACATGGGATCTAATATTTTCTGGTGGGCCGTTGGGGTATAGAAGTGTGGTGATGATATCCTCCTGGTAGCCAAGGAAGGGTTTGGGGTTTACGGTGGAACTGCGATATATGACATAGGTATTGTATATGGCCAAATGAAAAAAAATAGAGGGCAGCTTTTTTATACCAGTGGTATGTTCTTCTTGTAAATAAATAGGGTTCCAACATTTGATCGTTTAGGTCGACTCCTCCCATGTACAAATTGTAATCGTGGATACAGGTTGGCTTCTGTATTGGGTCATTTCTTCTGGGGATCTCCACAAATGAATTGTTGTGTATAGATGATAACAAGTATACATCCCTTCTGTCCCTCCACTTCACAGCCAGAATTTCCTCATTCCGCAGACTCGCCGTCTCTCCTTTTCTAAGCCTCATGTTGATGAGCCTTTGAGGAAAGCCCATCCAATTTTTTCTGGCTGTGCCACAAGCTGGTGTACTCTTCCTGTAGAGGTTCCAGAACAGGGGTAAACTAGTATAAAAATTATCGACATACAGGTGGTAGCCTTTGTCCATGAGCGGGTAAATTAGTTGGGAAACAATTTTACCGCTTGCACCTATATAGTCTGAGCAATTAGAGGGATTCAGCTGGGAGTCCTTACCTTCGTAGACTTTGAAGCTGTAAACATATCCCGTGATTCGGTCGCACAATTTGTAGACTTTCACCCCATAGCGGGCCCTTTTACTGGGGATATATTGTTTTATTCCCAGCCTTCCGCTAAATTTCACCAGTGATTCGTCAATGCATATATGCTGGTCCAGGGTAAATAATTGGGGAAATATTTCTGTAAAATAATTGAGAATTGGGCGAATCTTATAAAGCCGGTCATAATTTGGGGCATTTCGGGGAGGGCACTGGGTATTGTCGTTAAAATGTAGAAATCTCATGATCATGAAAAATCTTGTCCTGGGCATTATTGATGAGAAGACCAGCATGAGGTAGATGGGGTGGGTGGACCAGTAGGAGCTGAGTTCATTTTTTTTGTTAAGTTCCATGCAGAATGTAAGGCCCAAAAAAGTTTTGAACTCTTCCACCGTTATGTCTCTCCACTCGTAGGGACGGCATAATAGGAGGTTGGATTAGCCTGGATGAATTGGTGTGCATATAGGTTGCGCTGGGCCACAATGGATCGTAGCATGTCCTCTGTAAAAACGAAATCAAAAAAATGAATGGGCGAAAAATTTTCTGTGTCCACCTGGAATCCTGGCTGGGCAGTGAAAGGGGGAATCTTAGCTTCTCCTGAATTTGGAGGAAGCCAAAAGGGGTGCTGAAGTGAGTAGGGAAGGCCAGCATGGGACCTAACCCTTTGGGGCTGAGGTACAGTGGTGCTGGTGGATGTCACTGGGGTGCTGGTGGGTGGCACAGGGGTGCTGGTGGATAGCACAGTGGTGCTGGTATTGCCTCCTCACCAATGCACCTTCGTCTGGCGGGCGGACAATATTCCTCATCTGAGTCCAGCTCTGATTCGCTACTTGAGACCGGATCATAGGTAATATCAGGCTCCGGCTCAGATTCAGAGGAATTTGCAGGAGAGAGCTCCCCATTGCTCTTGTCAGCCGCAAGAATATTGTAGGCCACCTCAAGAGAAAAAGATCTTCTTGCCATTGTTGCAGCACTAATTGGCACTGATTTCACGTATGGCACTAATGAGGTGATGGGCACTGATGGCACGTGACACTGATGGGACTGATGTCAGGTGACACCGATGACAGATCAGGTGGCACTGATATGTGGCACTGGTGACAGGTTAGGTGGAACTGATATGTGGCACTGATGACAGGTCCAGTGGCACTGGTGGCACCGATGACAGGTCAGGTGGCACTGACACGTGGCACTGATGACAGGTCAGGAGACACTGATGACAGATCAGGTGGCAATGATGATATGTGGATGTGGCACTGGTGACAGGTTAGGTGGAACTGATATGTGGCACTGATGACAGGCCCGTTGGCACTGGTGGCGCTGACACGTGGCACTGATGACAGGTCAGGTGGCACTGATGACAGGTCAAGTGACACTGATGACAGATCAGGTGGCACTGATATGTGGCACTGGTGACAGGTTAGGTGGAACTGATGTGTGTAACTGATGACAGGTCCAGTGGCACTGGTAGCACTGACATGTGGCACTGATGACAGGTCAGGTGGCACTGACACCTGGCACTGATTACAGGTCAGGTGGCACTTTGACAGATCAGGTGGCAATGAGGATATGTGGATGTGGCACTGGTGACAGGTTAGGTGGAACTGATATGTGGCACTGATGACAGGCCTGGTGGCACTGGTGGTACTGACACGTGGCACTGATGACAGGTCAGGTGGCACTGATAACAGGTCAAGTGACACTGATGACAGATCAGTTGGCACTGATATGTGGCACTGGTGACAGGTTAGGTGGAACTGATATGTGGCACTGATGACAGGTCAGGTGGCACTGACACATGGCACTGATTACATGTCAGGTGGCACTTTGACACGTGGCACTGATTGATGGCACTGGCACGTGAAACTGATGATAGGTCAGGTGGCACTTTATTATGACACGTGGCACTGATGGCACTGACACGTGCCACTGATTTTAGGTGTATAAATGTGGCCGTACACTATACAATCTGATTGTACAATCTCTGTACAATTTTCTTTAGATTTACCAAAACTATATAATAGGAGAGCACACCATCTATCCAATCACTCTGTATCCAAACAGGCAGGCCCTTACTACATCATGGGTGTCCCATGGGCTGCATGCGGCCCCAGGAAGTTTTTCATGAGGCCTGAGCCCGTTTGAAGAGACCCTGGAAAAGCCAGGCAAATGCACATGTGGAGAGATACCGAGGATGCTGTGCAAACATAGTTGATGGGTGAAGGGTGTGTGCAAATGAGGTCAACTGGTAAACTCCTTCCTGTGTCTTACTGGTTTCTCCATCCTACATATAATGTCTGGTTGTGATGAAATGGTATATTGGCACATAGGAGAGCTGGATTTTAGAAAAACAAAAAAAGGTGAACTAAGCCTTTAACCACTTAAGGACCGCCCCATGTACATATACTGCGGCAGGGCGGCCCTTTAAGCACAAAATCCTGTACCTGTACTTATTTCTTCTTCATGGTCTGGGAGGCGTGCATGTGCCACCGGAGACCCGCTCCCGCTGTGATTGGACACAACAAGAGCCAGTCAGTGGGCCCAGTGGACCTGATGTCCAACGGCAACGCAGCGATCGTTCAGAGAGAGGCATAACGGCGGTCTGCCTATGTAAACAAGGCAGAGCACCATTCTGCCAGAGGGGCAAATGGAGATCTTGTGTTTCTGCTAAGCAGAAGAACGGATCTCTGTTTTCCTTTAGTAAAAGCACATCTCCCACAGTTAGAAAGCACCCCTTAGGTACACATTTAACCATTTGATTGCCCCTGATGTTAACCCCTTTCCTGCCTGTGTCTTTACTACCGTGACAGTGCATTTATTTTAGCACTGATCACTGTATTGGTGTCACTGGTCCCCAAAAAGTGTCAGATGTTTCCACCGCAATGTCGCAGTCCTGCAAAAAATCGCCTGATCGCCACCATTACTAGTAAAAAATATTTTAAAAACCCCAAAAAGTCCCTAAATCTATTACATAGTTTGTAGACACTATAACTTTTGCGCAAACCAATCAATATACGCTTATTGGTATTTTTTTTTACCAAAAACATGTAGCAGAATACATATTGGCCTAAACTGATGAAGAAATTAGATTTTGTACATTTTTTATTGGATATGTTTTACAGCAGAAAGTAAAAAAATATTGGGTTTTTTTCTCAAAATTGTTGCTCTTTTTTTGTTTATAGCGCAAAAAATATAAACCACAGAGGTGATCAAATACCCACAAAGGAAAGCTCTATTTGTGGGAAGAAAAGACATCAATTTTATTTGGGTACAACATTGCACGACTGTGCAATTGTCAGTTAAAATAATGCAGTGTCGTACTTCAAAAAAAGGTCTGGTCGGGAAGGGGGTAAAACCTTTCGGAGCTGAACTGGTTAATGTATAGTAGCTGTTAGCAGTCAGCAAAGTAGATGTTGCCTTAGCTTAGTAAATAAGGTGATGTTGTGTTCACTCTGAACACCCAAGTATGTGCATAGGAATTAAAAAAAAAAAAACAGCACTATAGTTTGCATATGATTGGATGACTGAAGTGGTTTTTTTTTGCCTTCCTCTGGATCAGCTGTGGGTATAGGATTGTATATATAGTATTGTATGATTTTATTGGTTGAACTAGATGGACTTGTGTCTTTTTTAAACCAGACTAACTAGGTAAGTGAACATAGTTCACCTTATTTTCTCAAGTAAGTGAATGTTCAAGTAACCAGTTTTCACATGAACCCCAGAGAATGAAAGCTCTTTACACCAGGGATGCCCAACCTTGTGAAGAGTGAGGACCACTTAAGCAACTTGGTAACCGGTTGCGGGCCACAATGAGTGGAGTAGGCAGGACATAGCCACTGTACTCTATGGGCCCTCCGATCAGATTGGAGGTACACGGGTAAAACGAACACAAGTCCCTTCACATCTGCCGCTCCCTAGAGGTGAATGGAGGGTTCAATTGTATCACACTGATTGTGTGAAAGGGGCCTAAGGCTGATTTCACAATGATGCGCTGTGGTTTACCTACACTGAGAGTGCAGCACAGTGCACTTGTGGCTTTCCTTCGGGTTAGCTGCACTTTGCCATAGACTTCTATTATATCCTGCAGGTGTGGTGCACTTTGTGAAAGCACACCAAACCCGCAGGTAATAACAGAAGTCAATGGGGTTGATTTACTAAAACTGGAGAGTACAAAATCTGATGCAGCTCTGTATAGAAACCAATCAGCTTTCAGGTTTTTTAGTCAAAGCTTAATTGAACACGCTGAAGTTAGAAGCTGATTGGCTACCATGCACAACTGCACCAGATTTTGCACTCTCCAGTTTTAGTAAATCAACCCCTATGTCTCAGTGTAGGTAACCCGCAGATGAACTGCGCTGCACCTGTGGATCAGTTTGAAAGTAGCCTAGTAACCACTGCAGAACAGAAATGCCCACATATACTGTACACTGTGACTTTAGTAATAAACTTACCTTTAATAACTGTCTTCCATTCAGGTATTGCCAGCTGTTGCTGTCCCAGTGCATTTGGTATCACTCCGCCTGTGACAGGAGTTGGCGTTATACAGGAAGCATCGGCTTATGAGGCTCTGCTCCATGGCCGCTTGCTTCCTCTACCTCCAGCTTCATTCACAACACTGATGCTCTGGGAAAGCCGCTCGACAACCCACGATCGGGGGCTGCCAACCCGCCATCTCAGAGCAGGAGGTCGCGGGCCACATCAGAGGGCTCCATGGGCCTCATGTGGCCCCTGGGCCACTGGTTGGGCACCCCTGTCTTACACAGTTTTTTTGCAATGAATTCCCTTTTAATATTGTCACCTACAAGGTCTTCTCATTTATTTTGTGCTACCGGCAAACCAGAGTATTTTGAGAAAAGCAGACAGTCATTTATTTTTAGCACTGAAATTAACTCCAGTTTTTTTTTTTTTTTTTTAAACACAATTCACTTTCATTTCACTTATATTTGCAGTCCCTTAGCTTATGTTGAAGGTTATTTTAAGTTGAAATGTGGAAATATAATACATTGTGTTATTATTATGTCTTTCAAAAGCTAAGTATGTCTTTATAGTCAATGCAGAGATCACACACACAGACACAAGATATGCAGAAAGTAATTTTTGGTTTTTATTAGGAGCAAGACAAAATTGCTACATTGTAAGTATGCTTGAATACAGTTGCAGTCTTGCCAGTGTATTT
This sequence comes from Glandirana rugosa, assembly GCA_018402905.1. NCBI lineage: Eukaryota > Metazoa > Chordata > Amphibia > Anura > Ranidae > Glandirana > Glandirana rugosa. Next base: position 106,731 of record BLSH010115312.1, read on the forward strand.
TCACAGGGATGTTGACTTGTAGCTTAGACTCCTTTTATTTGGCTGTAGGGCTAATTCAGTGATAACACTTGGCCAGGGCATCGCCAATAGCACAAAAGGAATGCTCCAAAGCACACTGAAGTTCTGGGGTAAATTCTTTAGGGAAGTGACCAGCCAAGGTAACAATCAGCACATCACCGAAGCGCTGGAATAGAATACATGTTTAAACTTTCAAACAAAAAAAAGACAAAATTGCAGCCATAAATCATTTCTCACTAATCTGAAAAAAGTCAATTGAATTTGCCTTGGGTGAATACACTAATCTTATCTTTTTTTACCACTTTAACTGCCCTAATAAATGAATACATAATAAAGTATAGTATATCATTAATTGATATATACAAAAATATTTACCAATTATAGATAGTAATTCAAAAACGTTTAGTAGTTATTATGAATATTGGTAGGCTATGTTTAATCAGACTAATCTATACATTGTGAAAATAGTTGTTCGAAAACTTACATAAAAGTTAGCTGGATCCACATGAAGTTTATCAGAGTGGTATTCACTCAGCTTGGCATAGTGTCCCTTGAGGTTGTCGGCGTGTTTCAAGCCTTCTCCAATAGAGACTAACACCTTTTCTCCATGACCAAGCACTTTGGCATTGTGGAGGATGGCATCAGCAGAGCCCAGATTGCCAAAAGAGGGGAAGTATCTTTGGGTCCATGGGTACACAATAAGAAGCCTGAAAAGATAAGAGAAATACATTATAATTTCAGTCATTGTAATAAAAATCCATAAATATATGTGAGAAGCTGTGCTCATATTTGCCTCGAATGAAAGCTGTTACTATGATGTTTTATTAACAATATTTCTAATAGAACTTGATATAACTACAAAAAAATATTATTATCATGAAAATAAAACTTGACTCTATATGCAAAAATAAGTTATGTTGAACAAATTAAAATTATTTCATTGCAGTTGAATACCTGGCAAGAGCTTCTCCTCCTATTTTATGAGGGTCTACTTTGCCCCAAAAAGCATTAACAAGTTCTGAGCCGCCCATGGTAGATGCTGTAGATGTGCTTGCTGAGTTGTGTAAAGAACCTGGTGTATTCTTCTTCAATTCCCTGAGTTTATATATGTTACACATGGCCCTTCCTACTCCTGTGCTGAATATCTATTGGTTACAGTGAAACACGCTTATCTGAAAAATCTCCTCCTCCAACAATTACCCATCCCTCCCAAATTAAATTTACAATTTAAAAATATTTGTTGTATTCAAATTAATAAATATATAAACTCTTATTGAAATTTCTTAAATGTACATTCTGTTATTACATTCATACATAGGTATTAATCAATTGAAGATAGTTATTTTAAACACAAACCACATGTAAATGTAACTCACTATGTGAAATGACAGTATCTAACTGTGAATAGGTTAAAATAAATTTTATATATATATATATATATATATATATATATATATATATATATATATATATATATATATATATATAGATGTGTGTATATATATACATATATACTTTTTTTTGTTTCTTTTTTTGTTATATTTGAGTGTGTTTATGAAGCTATGTATTTATAAATGATGGAATAGCATTTGCAGCTTTCCACAAAATCAATACTTTTTCTTGGGAGAAGCAAATTTGCCCACAATTACCAAATAGGTTTTTTGGGGGGCTTTTTGACTTGTTCACATACCAAAGCTGTAGTGTGGTTTATCATTTCTTTTCTGTATATACACATACACACATACAGTGTATATACAGTATATATATATATTTATATATATCACCCTGCAGTACTGGTTGTTTGTATAAGTGGAAGCTATACCACACACAAATTCACGTCTACACATAGGGGTTGATTTTTAAAGAAATAGAGACTGTCCACTTTGCAAAGATTCAAATAACTGAATAAGGTGAAGGTATAGACACCTATATCATACAATCACATGCAAACAAAACCTTTGTTACATAGTTACATAGTCAGAAAAAAAGACACAAATCCATCTAGTTCAACCAACAGAAAAAATAAATAGAGAAATAAATAAATAAATGTTCTTATAATTTACTCTATACGTGATTGGATATTCATGTACACAGCTTTTCCTTAATTTACTAAAGAAATACAGACTGTTCACCTTTGTAAAATGAATGTGAACTTTGATGAATAAATGTGATGAAGCTGTGTTCTCTCCAATAACTCAGAAGCTTGCAAAATCCTGTTTCTTTTTATTTTCCTTAAAAGCAATTCATTTTACTGTATTTATTAACATTGCTTTGCAAAGTAAATATTCTCTTTGCTTTTCTAAATAGCCTTACCTCATTTAGTAAATCAACACCCGTTGCTTCCATCACTTTATAAGATGCATAACATTTCCATCATTTACATACATAAATTATTTTCTCACATACGGCATCAAAAATGATGATTTAAATACTTATGCTTGGGGCATCAAGTGATCCAACATTAATTAAAAAATAAATGATGGCATATCAATATACAATATGGCTTTGTGCACACGGGACACTTTTTCAACCTCCCCTGAACTATTTTTTTTTGACAGCGTCTAAACCACCCATTTAGTTTTGTCGCGTTCGCCTCTATGAGCGTTTTTCAATTTTTTATTTTTTAATGGAAACGCCTGTTAAGGAAACACTCCTAGACACGAATTACCACATTTAGCATGTAGGCGCGTTTAGCTGCGTTTACAAGCTGTTTGGCATTTCAAATGCCTCTGAACTGGCGTCTGAACCCATTTTTTTGCGTTCCAAAAAAAGCCTCTAAACTCAACTGCCTGGAAATGACCTTAAACGACCCTGTGTAAATGTATTGATAAGATAACATTAAATGAGTTCAGGGACAGTTGGAAAAAACGTCCAAATGCCCCTGAACATCCGTTTATACGTTAGTTCTACACCTTTTATAAAAAAAAAAGGTCAATAAGTTCAATCGTTTCCACTTTTCCTAGTTACAGAGTATTTACTATTTATGTTTTCATCCCATTTCAGAGTTTTAACATTTGCTTGATCTGTTAGGTCTACTAAATGTAAAGTTACAAAGACGAAAATTAGTGCTCCAAATTATTAAATATACAGTATGTGCATATGTCAATAATAATTATTTATCAATTAATTATTAATTAATAATAAGTAATGTGCAGCACTTACAAGTTTGGCAGATCTGCATACCACCCCGTGGAATTATATATGGGTACATGGGGTGTTTGTTGCTGTGGTGTGATATTATGTAGGTTAAAAAATAAATCTCTTGCTCTGAATAGAAACAAAATATACAGGCTAATGTGATTTGTCTTTAATTCAATAAATTCAGCAAATACATTTATATGTGCCTTAAACATTTTAGAAACATGGCAAGTTTAGGGCCTCATACACACGGACGTTTCTTAAAAAATAAACAAAACGTCGGGCCCAACGTCAAGGAAAAAAAATTGGCATTTTTCGGCGTTATGCATCGGCATTAGTGAGCGTTAGTGAGCGTCGGCGTCAATAGGCGTTTTTTAAAAAAAATCATCCCTCTGCTATTTTTCAACCTAAGAACGTCGGCGTCAAAAAACGCCGGTTAACGGCGGTACAGTATTAGTTGGCGTTAGTTGGCATTTTGCGGCGTCAAAAACCACCAAAACGTTACAGCCTCAGAACGTGCTGGCTGTGGGTTCTACTTTCAGCTCGCTAACGCTGACGCCATCTACAGCTCAAAAACGTCGGCGTTTTTATGGAGCCATTGACTAACATGGAGAGCTGCAAAAAACGCCAGAAAACGCCGGCGTCAAAAAACGTCCGTGTGTATGAGGCCTAAATGTGTTCCCTGCAAAAGTTGTAATGACTCTTTTTCCATGGTAAAAGAAACAAAACATACCAAAGTATGTCCAATGTATTGCATGTAATTAAAATAAAATATAGTAAATTCTCTTCCAGCTAAACAAGCCCATGAAAGATCTGAAAGAAAAGATCATATATCTTTATCCTAATATGTTGTATAAAACCAGAGTAAGGTACAATTTGCTACTTTGGTATGATACAGCTATGACCATATTTTTGCTTTAAATACTTCAGTACTGGCCTGTAGAGCAGTGGTTCTCAACCCTGTGCTCAAGTACCCCCAACAAGCCATGTTTTGGGAATTTCTCTTAGATAAAATAGCTGTCCAAAATACCAAGCCATTGACTCTGACTTAAAGCACTTGTGCTAGATAAAGGAAAACCTGCAAACATGGCCTGTTGGGGGTACTTGAGGACAGGGTTGCGAACTACTGCTGTAGGGCACCATTCACATGGGTATTTTTACTATATATAAAATAGACCATTAAAAAACTGCCAGGACAGTACGGAAACCCATCACATGATCCTTTTTGGAAAGTAGAAACATGCTAGTATTGAGGCAGTTAAAACACAGATATTGGTAATGGTGCACTAGATATAAGTGTACAGGGAGGAGGGAGTGTAGGTGTTATTGTACAGGTCACATACAATGGGATAATGGTGATAAAGGGGTTATTGTAAGACTACATATGATACCTTTTTACAGGGAAAATATAACGTGTTGAAATATAAATGTGTATTTGTTTGCAGTTAAAGTGTTTGTTAACCTAAAAAAAAAATAGAGATCCTGTTCCCTTAAAGCAGATTAAACAACACAGTGCTTATGCTGTGTAATCTGCCCCTCTCTAGACTGTAAAAAAATTGTCTGATCCTGCTACTTCCTGTGCCCCCCTCTCTGTGCTGACCACAATAATCAGGGCTGCTAAACCCTGTCTACAGTGGTCAGTGTCCATCCCTCCATCATCTGCAGCTCTCCTCTCTGCTCTCCTCTGTCCCACTCACCCCCTCCTCTCTGCCTGTCAGCTACATGTCTGTGTCTCGGTCCCCGACCCCCCGCTGCTATTATTAGAATTAAAATATTACAATGGTCACTGCCAGCCCCTCTATTAAAGCTAGGCATACCACACTGTATAAGTCTTTTATTAAAACAAGGCATATAAATACCTTTTTAGAGCTATCTTCAGGCCCGTCACGTGACTCCCGGCCGGTCTCTCTAAAAAGTTATTTACAGCCTAGCTCTAATAGAGGGATTGCCAGTGGGTTCCCCGCTGGTACTCTGAGCCCTTCCCCCAGGCCGAGTGCCCCCATAGCACATATATATATATATATATATATATATATATATACACACACAGTATCTCACAAAAGTGAGTACACCCCTCACATATTTGTAAATATTTTATTATATTTTTTCAGTGACAACTGAAGAAATGACACTTTGCTACAATGTAAAGTAGTGAGTGTACAGCTTGTATAACACAGCACACAGCAATTAATGTCTTAACTGCTGGCAACAAAAGTGAGTACACCCCTAAGTGTACATGTCCAAATTGGAACGAATTAGCCATTTTACCTCCCCGGTGTCATGTGACTCATTAGTGTTACAAGGTCTCAGGTGTGAATGGGGGTCAGGTGTGTTAAATTTGGTGTTATCGCTCTCGTTCTCTCATACTGGTCACTGGAAGTTCAACATGGCAAAGAACTCTCTGAGGATCTGAAAAAAAGAATTGTTGTTCTACATAAAGATGGCCTAGGCCTTAAAAAGATTGCCAAGATGCTGAAACTGAGCTGTAGCACAGTGACCAAGACCATACAGTGGCTTAACAGGACAGGTTCCACTCAGAACAAGAAGTTGAGTGCACATGCTCAGCGTCATATCCAGAGGTTGTCTTTGGGAAATAGACGTATGAGTGCTGCCAGCATTGCTGCAGAGGTTGAAGGGGTGGGGGGTCAGCCTGTCAGTGACCAGACCATACGCCGTACGCTGCATCAAATTGGTCTGCATGGCTGTCATTCCAGAAGGAAGCCTCTTCTAAAGATGATGCACAAGAAAGTCCGCAGACAGTTTGCTGAAGACAAGCAGACTAAGGACATGGATTACTGGAACCATGTCCTGTGATCTGGTGAGACCAAGACTTATTTGGTTCAGATGGTGTCAAGCGTGTGTGGCGGCAACCAGGTGAGGAGTACAATGACAAGTGTGTCGTGCCTACAGTCAAGCATGGTGGTGGGAGTGTCATGGTCTGGGGCTGCATGAGTGCTGCCGACACTGGGGGGCCACAGTTCATTGAGGGAACCATGAATGCCAACATTTACTGTGACATGAAGCAGAGCATGATCCCCTCGCTTCAGAGACTGGTTCGCAGAGCAATATTCCAACATAATGACCCCAAACACACCTCCAAGAGGACCACTGCCTTGCTAAAGAAGCTGAGGGTAAAGGTGATGGACTGGCCAAGCATGTCTCCAGACCTAAACCCTATTGAGCATCTGTGGAGTATCCTCCAACGGAAGTTGGAGGAGCGCAAGGTCTCTAACCTCCAGCAGCTCTGTGATGTCATCATGGAGGAGTGGAAGAGGACTCCATTGGCAACCTGGGAAGCTCTGGTGACCTCCATGCCCAAAAGGGTTAAGGCAGTGCTAGAAAATAATGGTGGCCACACAAAATATTGACACTGTGGGCCCAGTTTGGACATTTTCACTTAGGGGTGTACTCACTTTTGTTGCCAGCGGTTTAGACATTAATGGCTGTGTGTTGAGTTATTTTGAGGGGACAGCAAATTTACACTGTTATACAAGCTGTACACTCACTACTTTACATTGTAGCAAAGTGTCATTTCTTCAGTGTTCTCACATGAAAAGATGGAATAAAATATTTTCAAATATGTGAGGGGTGTACTCACTTTTGTGAGATACTGTATATAGTGTGTATGTATATACATGTGATTGCCGGTTGGCAAGTGGATAATAACACAGGTTTTTAGAACATCGGGGTAGAAAGTGTCTAGTGATTGTGCTTATCTTTAAATATAACTGAAGGCAACATTTTTAATTTTTGTTTGTTTTAGCTGCAGAGAGATTAGAACAACTGCCACATTTTTATTGCTGTCTGTGACCTCATTAGGGAAATTCAACCCGGTCACCATTATCACGGAAAGTAATAGCAAAAAAAAAAAATCTAAAATTTTAGTTTTTCACCAGAACAGGAATAGAGGGGGAATCTTCTAATGGGGAGACTCGTTCTGGCAACCTGGTGACTACCAGGGGTTTTTCTCACTTTCTGTTCTGATCATGGAACAAAAGTGAAGGGAAATGTCTCTAAGGGGACACAGATGGCAAAAAAAAAAAAAAAAAACATGGCAGGGGTTATAACACTTCTTTATTCTATCCAAAATTAAAAAAAACCCTTCTGTTTTTCTTTAAGACATATGCATTTTGCTATTCTGTTGAGATTGGACTGCGAGAAAGACAATAGAAAAGGTATTCAGAAAAATAAGCTGGCGCCACCGTCAAATCACTTTTTTCCTTGTTTTGGGTCAGGTATTAATGTTGTTTTTTTTCCCAAATTGGGAAGGTTTCCCACATATCTTCAGTCTCAGTGATCACCAAAAGAGGAAGCAAGTGGAAACCTCTCCAGAAAGGACACACACACAGCAACATTCTTGGCTTATCGTGGATATACATTATACAATCAGATTGTACATTCACTGTTCAATCGTCTTTAGATTTCCCAAAACTATGCAAGTGTCCCATTCAAACAAATCCATTCAAACTGTATCCAACCTGTAGATGATGGCAGATCTAAAGGAGATTGTATAATCAGATTGCATAGTGTATTGTCACCTTAAATTTGTCATTCTCCTTAAAAATGACAGGAAGGTAGACATCTGCCTGTCATGTGTAACACTAGGTATTGTACTAAAAATGACCCCAGCATCAACTTGCAAAATCTTCATAAGCAATAACAAAAATTTAAGAGAATCAGAATCAGCCACTAGAATAGGCCTAAAAGGCCAGAAGCTCCCACACATATTGTGTCAGTATTGAGATGAAAATGCTTTAAAAGGGTCATAATTTAAGCGTTGGGGGCGGATGGTAATGGAGGGTAAAGGGCTTCCCTTGCTGCTAAGTGCAAAGTACCCCTGAAGGTGATGACAGAGGGTGCTATGCCCAAAGTTGCATGGGCTGCCTGAAGATGAAGCTGCCTGATGGTTCCAGATGTGAGGACACCCAGGAGTAGAGGAGTAGTCACAGCGGGTGATTCTCTGGACGTGTTGGCAGATCTTGGCAGATGGGTAAGCAGAAGCAAGGTCAGAAGCCAGGCCAAGGGTCAAACACAGGAAGTCACTCAGGAGCAGAGGCAGAAGCGTGGTAGAGATCAAGCCGGGGTCAAACACAGGAAGTCAATCAGGAACAAGGCAGGGGCAGGTCCGTGGAGCAAGCTGGGGTCAGAGCCAGAAGAGAAGCCACAGCAGGTCAGGGGTAAGCCGGGTTGGTAACAGGTAGTCAAGCAAAGAACAAGGAGCAGGAACACAGTATACATGGCTGACGATAATCCAGCAACTTGTGAGAGCAACTGCTGTCCTTATATAGGCCAGTGGATGCTGGCAATTAGCAAACTTTGCGTACGAGAAAATTCGCCATTGCGTGCCGTTCGCTAATGAGCATGCACGAATTAACGCGGCCATGCTGGATATTGGCATTTTTGCCAGATCTTCATAGAATTCTTTTCTGACAAATGGTCTTATTTACACCAAACAGTCTGGAAATTATGCTGTTCAGCATGTGGACACTAGATAGACAGCTCATACAAAACATAAGGGCTGGAGCAAAAAGTAGACTGGACCTGAAGTAAGAGCTCAAATCAGGGGAACCACAACAAAATATGGAAACTTAAATGTATTTATGCAAATAAAATATCTAAGGGAAGTTTGTAGGGTTAGGCAGTGTGCTTAGGGGACACAAATCTGTTCCCTTCATCTGAACTTGAATTCATATTAAATAATAAAAATCATAAGCTTATGAATATGATTAATAATAGTTTCATATCATTTCCAGCCTTAGTGTATGGGGCAGGTTTGAGCCTCCTAAACACACTGAGCAAACATACAGATCTTGCTCAAATTTTTTATTGCAGTAAATACATTTGGACTTCAAGATTCTGATGTGGTGGTCCTGCTTTTACTTTTTCTTCACCAAAAGGAACACAGAAATGAAACCTAACAAAGGTTGATAGCCTCAATATTAAAACGTATGGCTGGCAGGGCCGGCCCTACCATTGGTCCCAGTGGGTCCATTGGACCCAGGCAGCACTTTTTTTCCCAGCACTTTTGTGTGTCATGATGACAACTGCCCCCCGGACGGCTCTGCCTACCCATATACTACCCTAGACTGCCCCTATACTGCCATAGCCTGTCCCTATACTACCATAGTCTGTCCATTTACTACCCTAGCCTGCCCCTATACTACCCTAGCCTGTCCATATACTACCCTAGCCAGTCCATTTACTACCCCAGCCTGTCCATATACTACCCTAACCTATCCATATACTACCCTAACCCTGTCCATATACTACCCTAGCCTGTCCATATTCTACCCTAACCTGTCCATATACTACCCTAGCATGTCCATAAACTACCCTACCTGTTCATATACTACCCTAGCCTGCCTATATACTATTCTAGCCGGCCCCTACACTGCCCTAGCCAGTCCATATACTACCCTAGCCTGCCCCTATACTACCCTAGCCTGCCCCTATACTGCCCTAGCCTGCCCCTATACTACCTTAGCCTGCCCCTATACTGCCCTAGCCAGTCCATATACTACCTTAGCTTGCCCCTTGGAATGTAACATAATGCTATGTCATATAATTTTGCATATAGACAAGGTGCTGTTGCATGTAAATCTGATTTCCTGCTAAATTTAATTTTAGTTTTAAATATCATGATATAAAATAATGGATGTGGGGGCCTTTTGGTGGGCATTATTTATTTTTTATTTTTTTGTGGGGTGAGGGCAGCATTTCTTTCTTGGACCCAGGCAGCACAATGTCTTGGGCCAGCCCTGATGGCTGGAGATACACTTTAACTAGTAGGAATTATGCAATAATAACAAGCAAACAGAAATTAGGATTTACAAAGTTTAGTAATCTGTCAGGATAATTTCAGAATGGCTTACTTTGGATTGCTGCATTGTAAAGGCCTACAAATGATTTTTGCACTGCTTCATTGAATAAGTATGCAAATATTTCTTTAAAATGTATGTGTAGTCAAAAACTTTGGTTTAAGGCCTCATACACAAGGGCGTTTTTTGACGCTGGCATTTTTGGGCGTTTTTTGCAGCTCTCCATGTTATTCAATGGCCCTCTAAAAACGCCGGTGTTTTTGAGCTGTAGAGGGCATCGGCGTTAGTGAGCTGTTTCTAGAACGCAGGACCACTGCGTTCTGAGGCTGTAGCGTATTGGCGCTTTTTGACGCCAATTGCCAAAACGCTCACTAACGCCGTACCGGCGTTAACCGGCGTTTTTTGACGCCAAAGTTTTTAGGTTAAAAAATAGCAGAGGGCTGATTTTTTTTAAAAAACCGCCTATTGACGCCGACGCTCACTAACGCTCACTAACGCCGATGCAAAACACAGAAAAAAACGCCAATTTTTTCAAAACATCGGACCCGACGTTTTGCTTATTTTTTTTCAGACGCCTGTGTGTATGAGGCCTTAATGTTATTGTTTAGACTTGCCACAGAAAAAAAGAGGCAGTGTTCTTCAAGCCCATTTCTGGACAAAACCTCAAGACAAAATGTTAAAAAAAAAAAAAAAGTTAAATAAAAATCAAATTGAATAAAAAATTTAAAATGGCTATCCCTGGCTGGCAATATGAGACAGGTTTTTTTTTTACATTGATAATTATTTTTCCCCTGATGATATAAGTTTTAGAAATTAAAGTTGTGTTACTAAATAAACAGGTATACAAATATCTAACATGGTTTTTTGTGACTTTATTAACCAAACAACATCAATTTTGCTTATAGCCATTTTGCAACAGAAGGTTGTTTGAGATTACTACACACCCAAAATAAACTGGAACATTAAATATCAAAAACACCCCTACTGGGAATATTGATAACATTTTAATGTACACAGCTGATAAATAATTCTAGGACATTTCTGTCACTACACCCCTTTAGTGAAAACTGCATGTCATGAAGAACATGTTGCTATGCCAATAAAAAAAATTGTGCATAATTTGCTGAGTCAAAATAGAATGGCGAGTGTTCATAGAGATACGGTGTAAGCATTTTTCGAGAAGATTACCTTTTTCTAGTTTTATTGGGATTATGGGGAACTTGTTTTTATTACAATTAAATTAGTTTGTATATTAATACTGCATGATGAATAGCAGGTGCTATTGTCAATAAACTTTGCTACACTGGGAAACGCTATTAAGCCTATATAACAGTAGACACCAACTGACATATTTTGGGGAGCGGGGGGCTATCAGGTGCTTTACAGGAATCCTAAAGTAGATATAAACTGATTTACTAAAATCTTGTATTCGCTTAACATGCTAATATAACTTGGAGATCCTGCTATTAAAGCAGAGTTCCACCCAAAAGTGGAACTTCCGCTTATCTGATTCCTCTCCCCTCAGGTGTCACATTTGGCACCTTTCAGGGGGAGCGGATACCTGCCTCGACAGGTACCCTATCCCCACTTCAGGGGGAGACCGGGCCGCAATAAAGTACGTCAATAGCTCAGTCCCCCTGCTCCTCTCTCCCCTTCTGCCGGGCCAGTGAGAGAGCTCAGCGCTGTTCGCGCATGCGTAGTAGGGACCCGGCCGTGAAGCCGAAAGGCTACACTGCCAGGTTCCCTTACTCACAATGGCGGCAGCAGCACCCGACAGCTGATGGAAACATCACCTGCAGTGCTGACATTGCTGGACTCCAGGACAGGTAAGTGTCCTAATGTTAAAAGTCAGCAGCTACAGTATGTGTAGCTGCAAAAGGCGCGGGCGGACCTCTGCTTTAAGGTCTTGTCCAGGAGTTTCCTATTAGAGGGTTACAATGGTCTCCCTATTGGTCTCCTGCATTGTTAGCCTGTCACTCTGGTGGAGACTACAGACAGCCTTGCCAACACACATTGTGCTATGGTTCACCACTGTCATTGTCAAGAAGCTAGTCCACAGAAATGATATGCAGCCATTGATGGAGCAGGTGCTTGTAGACAGGAAGCGACTGAAAGAGGCTGTAGGACGTCAGCAGCACTGAGATGAAGAAGAAAAAAGAATATTGAAAACCATAGTTAACCACTTAAAGAGGAAGTAAACAGAGATTGGGTTTACTTCCTCTGTATTCCCCTGCAAAGTAGATGCATAATGGACTACTATGCATCACATAGTAGCCCATTATGTGCCACTTACCTGGAAACAAAGCCTGCAACGTCCAGCGCTGTCCCCTGTGCTGGCCGCATCCATCCTATGCCCCTCTTCCTTCCGGGCTCTGTGACTGGCCGGAGTCGCGTGACATCACTCCCACACATGCGTGCGGGAGCCGCCAGTCACGGCACGATCACAGTGAAGAAAAAGGCACGGAGGCCGTTTCTTCACTGCGCATGTGCCGAAATGGCGTCGGCACAGCTAGTACACTGCATATCTCCTGAACCATACAGGTTAGGCAGATATGCAGGGCACCTACAGGTAAGCCTTATTATAGGCTTACTTGTAGGTTAAAGTGGTTGTCACGAGTTGACAACCACTTTAAGGACCGAGCCTCTTTTTCAGATTCGGTGTTCACAAGTTAAAATCATTTCTTTTTGCTAGAAAATTACTTATAACCCCCAAACCTTATATATATATATATATTCTAACATCCTAGAGAATAAAATGGCAGTCGTTGCAATACTTTATGTCACACTATATTTGCGCAGCGGTCTTACAAGCGCAATTTTTTTTGAAAAAATTACCTTTTTTTAATTAAAAAATAAGACAACAGTAAAGTTAGCCCAATTTTTCTCTATATTGTGAAAGATAATATTATGCCGAGTAAATTGATACCCAACATGTCATGCTTCAAAATTGCACCCGCTTATGGAGTGGCGACAAACTCTGGCACTTAAAAATTTCCATCTGCAATGTTTAAAAATGTCTACAGGTTACCAGTTTTGAGTTACAGAGGAGGTCTTGTGCTAGAATTATTTCTCTCACTCTAACGATCATGGCAATACCTCACATGTGTGGTTTGAACACCGTTTTCATATGCGGACCCCTTTAAGAGCATTGGGCGGAAGTGACGTTTGATGTCGCTTCCCCCATTCAATGCTATGGAGCCGAGTGGGGGCCATCTTCCCCTTAGTTGGCATCCAGCCTCACAGGGGAAAGGACGCGATCGTCTCTGCTGCTAACGATGGCTCCGGTAAGTGGCAGAGACGAACAGAGCGCGGCGGGAGGGGGGCCATCCCCCGTCCCCGATAAAAGTGATCTTGCTGCGAACCCGCCGCAGAGACCATTTTTATCAGCTAGCCGCTTGCCACTTCAGAGGATACCGGGGTTATGGCAGTTATCTGCTGCCATAACAACGGTATTCCACGTCAAAGTACCGACGTAAAACGACAGCGGCTGGGGCTGAAGTGGTTAAAAAGACATCACAATTGTTTATGAAATACAAAGCTTCAGAAATCCAAATGTCTTCTGGTTAGGGTTTAGATCTACTATAAGAGACCTGGGGCACACCAGAAAAAAAAGGATGATGTATTTTGGCAGTGTCAATTTGTCAAATGCACATATATTATATATATATATATAAACAGCTTCAACTCTTTTGGGAAGGCTGTTTAGGGGAAATGTTTGCTGACATCCGCTGACTATCCGATCCGATCCTGTCCGTGAAATCCAGATGGATAGAAACCCTATTTTCCATGCGTCTGGAGAATCGGATCAGATAGGATCAGATGAAAATGGACAGGTGGCCTGTTTTCATTCGATCTGCATAGAGGACACGGAGCTTTGACAGATCCTTCTCCACACAGTGAGCGTAGATGGATCTGTCATCCGCCTGCTCAGCAGGGGTCAGTGGATCGATCCCTGCTGAGCAAAGCGGAGTGCGCACACGGACAAGTGACCTTTTCACACCCTCAGTACACATTTCATGCACTTTTCAAGCGTTTTTCAAGTTCTTGACCATTACTTTCAATGGACTTGGGCGTTTTTGAAGCACTATTTTGAGCGCACAAAACAAGGTGAAAAGATGCTGCTCGCTGGACTTTTAGCAACGCCTAGCAAATGCAACGCCTTGGTGTGAAAGCACCCATTGAGATGCACGGGGAGCGTTTTTGGTGCGCTTTTTATGTGCTAATTTTAGAGCAAAAACGCCTGAAAAACGCCTTGGTGTGAAAGGGGTCTTAAGCCTCGTACACACAGGACGACGATCATACGTACGATCGTTTCAAATCGTATGTTGGATAATGTAACTTGCATACTGACTGCACTACACGATCGTACGACCACAGAAAGAACGTTCAGGTGCATGTAATTAGCATCCGGCCTTTCCTGACTTCTGAGCATGCGTGTTTTGCACAATACAACTTGTTGTACCAACTGCTCTGTACACGCTATACAACGGTCGTATGAGAGCTTGTTGGTACGACCAAGTTTTCTAGTCTGCTCATACAACTCCCTTGTACGACCATCGTATGTTGGCTGTTCTAATCGCGCATACGAACAATCGATTTCGTGTGCAACGGTTGTTAGTACGACCTGTTGTATACGATCGTCATCCCGTGTGTACGAGGCTTTAGAGTTTTACCTTTCTAGCACACTAGACTCTGTTTTACTTAGCTTAATTTGTGCACATTGCTTAAAGTCTGTATAACTCCCCTACTAGTTACCAGTGCTAAGGTGTAGTGACTGCATTAGTTACCCTTTTCAGGCTTTTCCCTTTATTTTCACTGCCAGTAAACACACTTTCTGTCGTAGGGTTGCGAGGCTCACTTACTGTACTGCATCTATGCAGCCACAATATTTTCACACTAATCTGCTCTTGTGATTTGGACTACAAAGACCTCCCCCACACATTATTTCCAGCAAATAAAACGAGGTGTTTTGTAGTTCACAGTAGATAGATGAGAAGGGTGCTAACATTGTTTGAGATTTTATTTCAGTGCACTGTAAGTTACAAGGCACTACAAAGAGGGGGCCCAAGCACACTTTCACGGTAGTCAGAAAAAAAAAAAACGAACTAAGCTGTCTTAGTTGCTTAGGATACATACATTTTCCAATACCTTTCTCCTTTTTGTTAGTATCAAATTGATTTGAATGGTTGGCATTGTTATCTTTTTTTTTTCTTTGGTGCAGACTCATATTGGGAGTATTCAACTTGTACAGGTGATGTCTGGTGTGTTAAGCCCCGAACAAACGGGACGACAATCGCATACAACAGGTCATACGACCGTTGTATGTGATATCAATCGTTCGTATGCGCGATTTGAACAGCCAACATACGACGGTCGTACAAGGGAGTTATATGAGCAGACTAGAAAACTTGGTCGTACCAACAAGCTCTCATACGACCGTTGTATAGCGTGTACAGAGCAGTTGGTACAACAAGTTGTATTGTGCAAAACACGCATGCTCCGAAGTCAGGAATGGCCGGATGCTAATTACATGCACCTGAACGTTCTTCTGCGGTCGTACGATCGTGTAGTGCAGTCAGTATGCTACATACAACTGCCAACATACGATTTGACATGATCGTACGTGCGATCGTCGAACCGTGTGTACAGGACTTTACTCTAACTTTAAAGCCTCATACACACGATACGACCGCACGTCCAACTTTTCCCAAAATTGGCTGTCTGTGATTCTGTCTAGCATACTGACGGTAGTCAAATTATCGTAGTGAGGTGTTACGAGCGTATAAAGAGGCAGTTCAGGTGAATGTGAATTGTGCATTAAGGACCCAGGTTTACACGATCGAACGCTTCCTGGATTCTGAGCATACATGTTTGTACTTACAACTTTTGTTTGTCCAACTTCTGTACACACGAGCCGAAAATCGGACGACGCCTTGTCGGCAGACAAAAGTTTTCTAGTTTGCTCATACAATTTCTGTTGGACGATAATTGAGAATCGGCTGTCGAATGGCGCGTACAAACGGTCGGATTATTGTATGACAGGCTGTCGTATGACAGTTTTCGGCCGATAATTGTACCGTGTGTACGGGCCTTAAGGCTCCATGCACACTGGACGCTTTTTCAACCTCTCCTGAACAATTTTTGTGACAGCTAGAAACCGACGCTTAAAACGGCCATTTGGCCGCATTTTACATGCTTTCAACGTTTTTGGTGGTCAGATGAACGACTCTTGAACGTGATTTTAGGGCGTTCAGATAACAGCCCATAAACGACACTGCTGATAAATGACATTAAAAGTCCATGTGTGCATGGACACATAGGATAACATAGAGGGGCATTTATGGGCTGTTAAAAAAAAAGCCCAAAAACGATTGTTTATCAGCTACAGTGTGCATAGAGCCTAAGGAGGAAGCATGCCTCCAGACAAGCCTGCTCTTTGTGTGCACTACTTTTACATACCCTAAACTGATCTGAATGTCTGCTAATATTTTTTTCCTGTAATTTACAAGGACACAAACTTTCTTGTAGTATGAAAAGATATTTTCTCTACCTACCGAAAAATACGATTTTTGAGCTTACTGTAAAGAAGGGGTCTCCAGACTATCTAAACAAAAGGGCAGTTTACTCTCCTGCACACTTTAAGGGGGCCGGACTGTGGCCAGTGGGAGTTGAAATTTTCCTGGCATCAGTGAGAATAAACAATGAATGTTTGTCATGGGGGGATAATGCCCAATCATTGGTGTCAGTGGGAGGAATAGTGCCCCATCATTGGTGTCAGTGGGAGGAATAGGGCCCCATCATTGGTGTCAGTGGGAGGAATAGGGCCCCATCATTGGTGTCAGTGGGAGGAATAGGGCCCCATCATTGGTGTCAGTGGGAGGAATAGTGCCCCATTGGTGTCAGTGGGAGAAATAGTGCCCCATCATTGGTGTCAGTGGGAGGAATAGGGCCCCATCATTGGTGTCAGTGAGGGGAATAGTGCCCCATCATTGGTGTCAGTGGGAGAAATAGTGCCCCATCACTGGTGTCAGTGGGAGGAATAGTGCCCCATCATTGGTGTCCGTGAGGGGAATAGTGCCCCATCATTGGTGTCAGTGGGAGGAATCATGCCCCATCATTGGTATCAGTGGGATGAATAGTGCCCCATCATTGGTGTCAGTGGGAGGAATAGTGCCCCATCATTGGTGTCAGTGGGAAGAATAGTGTCCCATCATTGGTGTCAGTGGGAGGAATAGTGCCCCATCGCTGGTGTCAGTGGGAGGAGTAGTGCCCCATTATTGGTGTTAGTGGGAGGAACAGTGCCCCATTGTTGGTGTTAGTGGAAGGAATAGTGCCTCATTGTTGGTATCAGTGGAAGGAATAGTGCCCGTAATTGGTGTCAGTGGGAGGAATAGTGCCCTATCGCTGGTGTCAGTGGGAGAAATAGTGCCCTATTGTTGGTATCAGTGGAAGGAATAGTACCTCATCATTGGTGTCAGTGGAAGGAATAGTGCCTCATCATTGGTGTCAGTGGGAGGAATAGTGCCCCATCATTGGTGTCAGTGAGGGGAATAGTACCCCATCATTGGTGTCAATGGAAAGAAAAGTGCCCTACCGCTGGTGTCAGTGTGAGAAATAGGGCCCCATCGCTGGTGTCAGTGGGAGGAATAGTGCACCATCATTGGTGTCAGTGGGAGGAATCGTGCCCCATCATTGGTATCAGTGGGATGAATAGTGCCCCATCATTGATGTCAGTGGGAGGAATAAAGCCCCATCATTGGTGTCAGTGGGAAGAATAGTGTCCCATCATTGGTGTCAGTGGGAGGAATAGTGCCCCATCGCTGGTGTCAGTGGGAGGAGTAGTGCCCCATTATTGGTGTTAGTGGGAGGAATAGTGCCCCATTGTTGGTGTTAGTGGAAGGAATAGTGCCTCATTGTTGGTATCAGTGGAAGGAATAGTGCCCGTATTTGGTGTCAGTGGGAGGAATAGTGCCCCATCGTTGGTGTCAGTGGGTGAGATCATGCTGCATCATTGGAGTCAGTGGGAGGAATAGTGCCCCATCGCTGGTGTCAGTGGGAGAAATAGTGCCCTATTGTTGGTATCAGTGGAAGGAATAGTGCCTCATCATTGGTGTCAGTGGGAGGAATAGTGCCTCATCATTGGTGTCAGTGGGAGGAATAGTACCTCATCATTGGTGTCAGTGGGAGGAATAGTACCCCATCATTGGTGTCAGTGGAAAGAAAAGTGACCCAACGATTTAGTCAATTGGAGGAATAGTGTCTTGCATCAGTGAGAGGAAAAGTGCCCCAAGGGCCGGATAAAGGCAAGCAAAGGGCCGCGTCAAGCCCTTGGGCCGTAGTTTGGAGACCACGGCTGTAAAGTATAAATTCTATAAAAACTGTAAGTCCATGGGGACACATAATTATAGCAGTTCATAGATGAAGGTCAATAAACACAGAGGGATGGGATCTGTGATCCTCAATGGACTTCAAGAAAAAGATTTTACATACAAATGCATTATTTTCATCAAGCCGTTCATTGAGGGGCATAAAAATACAGTAATTCTTAGACCTGTGAGATGTTCAAAAGCAATGCATCTAAGGCTGCTTTCATACTGAAGCGTTTTACAGACGCTATTTAGCTAAAAATAGCGTCTGTAAAGCGCCTCAAAACTCTCCCCCAAATCCACCCCAATGTGAATGCCCTGAGTGCTTTCACACTGGGGCGGTGCGCTTGCGGGACGTTACATAAAGTCCTGCAAGCAGCATCTTTGGGGCGGTGAGGGGAGCGGTAATATACAGCTCCTCTACCGCCCCTGCCATTGAAATGAATGGCAAGTGCTTCCGTAGCTGCTGCACACCGCCTCGGTAGCGCCAGCACTTTTAGCCCCTTTTTAACCCCTTGTGTGGGGTTAAAAGAGCGCGGTGCTCCGGCCCGCATAACGGAGCCATATTGCTGGTAAAACTCTGCTAAAACTAGCGGGGTTTTACCGCGACCACGGCTACCGCTTCATTGTGAAAATAGCCTTAGGGGAGGGCAACAACCAACAGATGTGGAAATCTTCTTGGAAGAAAATTTGAAAGAATAATTGCTTGAAGAGGCTAAATGTAAACAAAGGGAATCAATAGAGAAATTGCTACTACGAGGAAGGGCACTAAAAATATTGTATGTTGTTCCAGGGCAGGACAGGAAGCATCACCAGTGTAAGATTGTTATTTGAAAGGAGAATGGACCTTAACAGTAAAGCCTCGTACACACGGTTCGACGGTTGTATACAACAGGTCGTACTCACGACCGTTGTATGCGAAATCGATCGTTCGTATGCGCGGTTTGAACAGTCGAACATACGACAGTCGTACAAGGGAGTTGTATGAGCAGACTAGAAAACTTGGTCGTACCAACAAGCTCTCATACGACCGTTGTATCGTGTGTACAGAGCAGTTGGTACAACAAAGTTGTATTGTGCAAAACACGCATGCTCAGAAGTCAGGAATGGCCGAATGCTAATTGCATGCACCTGAACGTTCTTCTGCGGTCGTACGATCGTGTAGTGCAGTCAGTATGCTACATACAACAGCCAACATACGATTCGACACGATCGTACGTGCGATCGTCGAACCGTGTGTACGGGGCTTTAAGTGGGGATCAACAAAGTAAGCACCACAAGGAAACAACAGGTGGAAGAAAACTAAGACCCCTTTCACACAGAAACCCTGCTAAAACAGCTGCTAAAGCGCTGGTCGTTTTTACGGTGCTTTAGCAGCATTTTAGCGGTGCTTTTCGGGATGCTTGTTTTAAGGTCACGTGACGTGACAAATGAATGAGAGGCAGTTTTCAGGCGCTTTGCAGGCGCTATTTTTAGCACTAACGCGTCTGAAAACTGCCTCAGTGAGAAAGGGGTCTTAGGTAATGTAAAGCCTAGGAATGCTAGACAAACATGTATGCCTTACCAAAAGAAACCAGTGAACAGCTGGAGGTAGGAGCAGAATACCCCCATTTCAAAATAAAACAGGCTAGTCAATAGTAATCAAAAGAGAAAGAGAGCAAGAGACCAAGGAAGCGGACAAACTTACACCAGTGGACACCTAGATGTGATAGTCACATTGAAACTTGTCTGTGTATATAGCTCTCTATTGAGGTAACAACTAACAAAATGTATATTTTATTAAATGAAGTAAATAACGCTCCCATGGTGGTGAATCTACCATGTGGGGACTGCTGAGATCTGTTTTTATTTGTCAATCTCCAGCTCTTCAGCAGTCAATATATCAAGGTTAATTCTCATCACGCTCCCAGGTCCACCAAGTTCACTGTTAAAGCGGTTGTATCCCCTAGAAAAAAAAAACACCTGCAAGGCAAAGGCATAATGTGCTAGTATACACTGCATACTAGCTCATTATGAAATACCTCAGAACGAAGGTCTGCCCGGTCCCTGAGGAAGGAGCTGCCATCTTCCCTCCGTGAAAGCGGCTCCGATGCTGTGAGTGTCCGGAGCCATGAGACGTCACTCCCGCGTGCGAGGAGCTCGTCTTTACAGCGGACTTTCCGGCAAGGCCCGGCGCATGGAGGTGCTTGCAATGAGAATATCTCCTAAACCATACAGGTTTAGGAGATGTTCATTTTACCTACAGGTGAGTCTTATTATAGGCTTACCTGTAGGTAAAAATCATATTTTGATGATACAACTGCTTTGAGCTAACCACAAATAACTCATGATACCATATTCAGCTGTATTTCTCCTAGTCTCATTATCTAAGCTTCCAGCAGCCCATCGCAATGCATTATACAGTGAATGATTATGACTACCTTGAGGAAGGTCAAACAATACATGTGTATCAGCCGCCTGGCATGCAATTCTTCAGAGGAAAAACTCTCTTCTTTTAGAACCAAATATTTTGAATTCAGTTTTCCTAGGTGAGTATTTTAACTTTGCACTTCAAAGGAATTGCTTTCTGCTCCTCCATTTAGGTCATGTCTGATACGATTTTTCTGTACTATACATAGTGTACTAGGTCCTTGTTTTTTTTTGCTAGTTCTAAGCTAATATCAGTGCTCAACATCTTCCAGGCTCAGAGGAAGATATGCTTGATATATTTTTTTGTTTGCTGTAAAAAAAAACTGATTACTGCCTGTGATATGCCTCTTTATTAGCATTTACAATTACATTTTTAGAACAAGCTTTCAGGGTTTTCCCTTCTTCTCATTATGTTTCCTTTGTTATCAGGGTGGTTAACTGCGTCATGCAGCTATATGCAGCATAATGCTTGAGATGATTGTAGATGTGTTAGTGCACTTGCAGCTGCATAAAGAAGCAGTTAACCATCCTGATCACAAAGGAAGCACACCTCAAAAGTTTGTCCTGAAAATTGCAAATAAAAAAGTAGCATGATCAACCAGTGCTCTAAAATTACTACAAGCACCTCATAGAAACATAGAAAAGTGACGGCAGAAAAAGACTGAGTAGTCCATCAAGTATGCCCATTTTTTTTTCTTCATTAACCTTGTTGCCTCACTATAGATTTATGTTTATCCCAAGTACTTTTGAAGCTGTGTGCTGATGTCTCACATATGCCTCGTACACGCGGTGCGACTGTAGTACGACCGCACGTTCAACTTTTTCCAAAATTGGCTGTTAAAGGTTGTGTCTAGCGTACTGACATGAGTCAAATAATCGGCCACCAAAGCCAAATGTAGTGACGTGATACGAGTGTATAACGAGGAAGTTCAGGTGAATGTGATTTGTGAATTAGGAACACAGGTTTACATAACCGAACACTTCCTGGATTCAGAGCATGCACGTACAACTTTTGTTGGGCCAACTTCTGTACACACAAGTCAACAGTCGTACAACGGCTTGTTGGCCAACAAAAGTTTTCTAGTTTTCTCAGCCAACTTCTGTTGTACGACTGTTGAACGTCAGCTGTTGTAATTGCGCATACTAACGGTCGGATTATCGTACAACAAGCTGTTGTACGTCCGTTGTTGTATGACAATCGTACCGTGTGTACGGGGCATAACTTGCTTAATCGTTTATTCCAATCATCAACCACCCTTTCACTAAAATAATACTTTCTAAGATTAATTTTGAACGTTCCTCCAGTTAGTTTGAGGTCATGTCCCCGTGTTCTTGATTTCGATTTCAAGCCTAATGGTTGTCTGATGTACTCAATCTCTATGGCTAATCAATGCTTTGCTGGTCTTTAACTTGGCCAGTATTTTTGTGCTCCTGCAGAAGTATTTGGGTACACATCTGAAATTATTAGTTTATGCTATTTTTAGTTGTCACTTTGCCAGTTTTATACACTGCTGTTTCTGCCTCAGTTAATCAGTGTAATCAGATTGAATTTAGTCATCCAATCATTTGCAAGCAAAAATAATTTTTTTCTTAAACTTTTTGCAAATAATTGAGTATTAAAAGTAAATACAGCTTTACATTTAGGCTAGGTTTACACTAGAATGCAGTGAAGGACACCTGTGATCAGTGCACACTTCTCGTGCCGCGTTCAAAACGCACTGCAGTTGCGATCTGCAGCAGGTGTCAATGATAACTGTCAATCCACACATATTTCCTTGAGCTTAGCATATATTTATACAGTGTGTGTTTCCTAATATTTCTATACATATTCCCTGGAATAGGAGTAATGGGACAAAGGAAAGGGAAAGTGTGACTACAAACTGATCATTTTCTAAAACTTTATATGGAAAGAATGAATTACTTTCTGGATATAAAATGAGTAGCAATGATATGAATGCTTTAGTTGCTTTAGTTATTAGCCTTTTTCCTGTAGAGAACACACACACACATATATATATATATATATATATATATATATATATATATATATATATATAGTAATGGAGACAGTATACACATTGGGGTAAGTGAACTTCAGCACCTTAAAGCCTTAACATTTTTAAATGTTTGTTAATTGGATTTGTTGTTGGATGTAGGAATTGATAAATAGTTAAATACAATAGTGTGGATTTCATGGATGTGATGAAATAGCAAATTCAACTGGCCTAGGAATGTGTTTGGTTGAATGGCATATTATTATTTATATAGCAAATATGTACATGTTTTGGAATGGTATTATTTTTTCCCCAAAGAGTCTTAGGCTCATACTAAGTTAAGTGCTTTGGTCGTGATCCAAGATGAATGGGCGTAGAAGTTGTGGTTATGGGAGTTGCTGCTTAGTTGCTCATCCAATAGATGAAAGAGATTTCTCCTTTACCCTGTACTCAACCTATATAAAAAGGAGACAAATAGGATGCAAAGGCATCACCAACATTATCAACCATGGCTCTCAACGCTGATGACAAAGCCCACATCTGTGCCATCTGGCCAAGTATAGCTAGCCATGCTGAGCAGTATGGTGCAGAAGCTCTTCACAGGTATATTAATCTTGTGTGTATATAGACATATTTGCATATTAATATAACTGTGTTTTTATATGCTGTGAAACTCACTTGCGGATAGGTTTATTTTTAGTGTCTGTAATTGTTGGACATTTGTTTACAAGTTCGTTTATATTACTAATAATTAGCATTGCCTATACTAATAGCAATGTATGAAACACTAAACTGGCAGTTGATATGCCCTATTTCACTTTGCTTTGAATGATTTGTTATAGGATGTTCGTTTGCCATCCTCAAACCAAGACTTACTTTCCCAATTTTGACTTCCACGCAAATTCTCCTAACCTAAAGAGTCATGGCAAGAAGGTAATGAATGCTCTGACTGAAGTGGTCAAACATTTGGACCACCCTGAGGCCGCCTTGAGCCATCTGAGTGATCTCCATGCCTATAGCTTGAGGGTGGATCCTGGCAACTTTTCTGTAAGTATTGAGAATCAAATGCTGTTGTGTGACTTTAACACATGTATAGCTCTAAACATACAAAACAATACATTTCTAACACAGTAATGTTATTTTTGCATCTAGTTATTGAGCAAGAATATCCTGGTTGTCGTTGCTGTCCACCACTCAGACAAACTGAACGCCGAAACCCATCAGGCACTGGACAAGTTCCTGAACATGGTTTCCGGTGTGCTGACCGCCAAGTACCGTTAAGGGATTCTGTCACCACTGAGGATAGAGTTACAACACTCACCCAATTATGTATTTCAAGCTACAAAAACAGCTGAATGAAAAAACATGAAATAAAATGGATTATGTTCCAATTTTCATCTCTGGTTTTATTTTATTTTATTCTATAAATGGTATAATTTAATAACATAGTATGTATCTTCTAAAAAACAAACACGTAAAAGCTTTAAGGTTTACATTCAATTTAAATAAAGCTGTACTTAAATAATATATAGGAAGCTGCACATCACCTCCTTGTGAAAATGCTAGTTGCCTGGCTGTTATGCTTCAATACTTTGAGGCGCTGATCAGGAAAGTGTATGCAGGTCAGAAATTCTTACATTACTGTCACCTTATATCTGCATGCATGATCTATTTCTGGTCACTGACTCTGAAAGTTTGAGAAAGCCAAGGTAACTAGTATTTTTAGACAGAGGTCAGCAATTGGAGCTCACATACTCTTCTCCATACAGTAAACAACACTGTGTACATTATACGTGATAGTCTAGCACAAAAGTTGTAAAAGTGTGACGTTTTCACAGTTGTAATATATATATATATATATATATATATATATATATATATATATATATATATATATATATATTTACATGAGACCTATATAAAACAATCCACTCTTAATGGCCAATGAGAAAAACATAAAACAATCCCTGGTGCACAATAAAGGCATATGGGGTAATAACCGCAAACCCTATATAGACTGTACAGAAAATTAACAGCACAAGCCATCACATTGATGAACATAAAATATAGGTTCTACAACATGTACACCAGTTAGACATCAAAAGTTCTTCACTGCCTTTAAATCTTTTAAAATTGTAAAAGTAAATACACTGACAATAGGGTCAATTTACTAAAGGAGTTAGGAATTTTCACTCAATTCATTTAAGCTGTTTTTGGCTTTGAATACCCAATCATGTGTGCATAAAATAAAAAAAATGGAATTTGCTTTGCACATGATTGGATTATTGAAAAGAATACAGCTTAACCTCCTCTTGTAAAGTATATCTCCTTGATCTCTTCTATCTAGTACATCAGCCCCAATGTGTTTTATTTGTGTAAAATTTGTTTTTCATAAAATATATAATCGAGGCTTAAGGTGAGGCTGGATGTATTGGTGGTTCTGCCTACCTTGATTAGTTATATATTTACATTACAGTTAAAAAGAGCATACTTCATTAAAGTCAACTAACAAAAATGCATCACTGAGAATTGCACACGGGTCCAAAAGAAGGCAAACATATATAGCATATACTAGATTGCTTTGATACTCAACTCAAGCAAAAGATAGGGAGGTTTCAGAAACTCTCAACATCTTACAGAAATCCCCTCAGTGCAGAAACCTGAACACAATTATAAACCTTCCTCACACTGTTTAAAACAAAAACGAATATACTGTATTACTGTATTCCACAGATGTATATAAAATTAGGGCACGCTAAGCCAGAACACCCATAATTGCCTGCAAAGTGGGATGCACTGAAATGCCACGTTGCACCACCTGGCAAAATAGACACCAGTGCGCAGTGGTTAGTGTGAACTGGCCTTGAATGTGCTCACACACACACAGATCCTTTTAAGGCAATCAGGATAGTTTTGGTCAGTGGTTCTCAACTACCTGGCCAATGCCTGCTGCTGGGCTGCAACCCAGCTCCTCCCAGGCCTCCAGCCAACTGCAGGACACTTAACTTACCACGGTGCATCCTAGCTCCCATTGTGCCCCCATCCTTCCATAGTGGTCTACAGTGCCCCCCATCTCCCTGAGGGCCCTCAGACCCCACAGTGCCCCCAACCTCCCACAGTTCTGCCCAGCCCCCCACATTGCCCACCAGCCCCCTGCAGTGCCCCCCCCCCCAGCCTGCTGCAGGACCTACAGATCTGCATGGTGCCTTCAATCTCCAACAGCATTTCACAGTGCCTCTGAACCCTCCACAGTGCCCGCCTGGCCCCAGTAGTGCCCTCCAGTCCCCCACAGTGCACCTACAAGCAGCTAGCTTCATGGAGATATCTCAGACCCCTCCAGAGACTGCATCCCTCACAGTTGTCTCCAACCTCCTCCAGAAACCTCATCCCCAACAGTGCCACCAAGCCTGCTGCAGAACCCCCTTTCTCACAATGACAATTGCCCCCATACAGAGCCTTCCAGCATTTCAAGATTTCAAGAAATATTTTACATCCCTCTACTTTTATTGTTTGCATATAAACTTTTCTATTACTGTTGGAGCGTGGATGGTTTTGAAAGAATGTATTGGGATCCGGTGTTATTAAAATGATTGTAAAGGCAGAAGGTTTTTTTTATCTTAATGCATTCTGTGCATTAAAATAAAAGGTTTTCTGTGTGAAGCAGCCCCCTCAGCTCCCCAATACTTACCTGAGCCCCATCTAGATCCATAGATGTTGTAGGAGCGTCTCGGCTGCCTGGGACTCCCCTCCTCATTGGCTGAGACAGCAGCGCGGTGCCATTGACTCCCGCTGCTGTCAAAGTAAGTCAGCCAATAAGGGGCGAAAGGGGGCAGGGTTGGGCCACTGCTCCATGTCTGAATGGCTCAGCTCGGGTGCCCCCATAGCCAGGGGCCAGGAGTAACGAAGAAGAGGAGGATCCAGGCTGCTATGTGCAAATCCACTGCACAAAGCAGGTAAGTATAACACATTTGTTATTTTTAACTAAAAAAAAGAGAATTACATAGTTACATAGTTACATAGTTAGTCAGGTTGAAAAAAGACACAAGTCCATCCAGTTCAACCAAAAAAAAAATAAATAAATAATATATTTATATATATATATATATGTATATATATACACATACACATATACATATACACATACACACATACAACCAAATAATCCCATATACAATACTTCACCCACAGTTGATCCAGAGGAAGGCAAAAAAACCCCAGCAAAGCATGGATCCAATTTGCTATAACGGGGGAAAAAATTCCTTCCTGATTCCCCGAGAGGCAATCGGATTCACCCTGGATCAACTTTACCTAAAGATGTTAGTACCCAGTTATATTATTTACATTAAGGAAAGAATCCAGGCCTTTTTTAAAGCAATCAACCGTGCTGGCCAAAACCACCTCTGGGGGGAGTCTATTCCACATTTTCACAGCTCTTACTGTGAAGAAACCTTTCCGTATTTGTAGATGAAATCTTTTTTCCTCTAGACGTAAAGAGTGCCCCCTTGTCCTTTGTGATGACCTTAAAGTAAATAACTCCACA
>BLSH010115318.1:17484-33936 GCA_018402905.1 Glandirana rugosa
TGGGTCCAACCCCCCCCCCCCCCCCCGCATAGTACTTAATTTAAATAAGCTTGCGTAAGGTATGCCTTAACTAACATGCTTGGGGAATGCCTTAGGGCTCATTCACACTACAATGCACAATCACACATAAAAAAAAGCCAATTGCATTTCCATGTATTTTTATGCATATTTCCATCTACTTTTATGTATCTTCTGTGCGTTTTTATGTGTGCTTCTCTGCATACTTTTTTTTTCAAAGGTATGTTTCCTGTGACCTAATTGTTGTAGGTGAGAGGTGCTTCGTGGTGCAGTGCATTTCTACATGTTTATACGTATTTCCGTGCATTGCAGTGTGATATTTTACAAATATGATGCATAAAATCGCACAGCTATGGAATGCAAAGAAAGACTGTGTTCTGGTTTTAACAGGATACATAGAAAACTAGTGTTTTCTGTGTGTCATTGATGCTACCTGAGTTTTTTCATGAGGAAAAAAGCAGGTGGGTGTGCATAGTGTACACTTACCTGCTTAAGAACCCTTAAGCTTTGAGGCAGCCTCAAGAAAGTTATTTTAAGGCTTGGTGTACTTTCAATGTTGTCCTTGAAGCCACATTGAAATATCCACATTGAAATACCCTCTCCTGCTGAATGGATTTAAAAAAAAAAAAAAACATTTTTGCATTGGTACATGTCCAACATGGCAGTGCTCAGCTACTACCCATGCCCTATT
Organism: Glandirana rugosa; assembly: GCA_018402905.1. Taxonomy (NCBI): domain Eukaryota; kingdom Metazoa; phylum Chordata; class Amphibia; order Anura; family Ranidae; genus Glandirana; species Glandirana rugosa. Next base: position 18,194 of record BLSH010115318.1, read on the forward strand.
TTTACCAATAGCTTGTAAAAGCTATTGTTCGTCACTTTTCTATTTTTCTATAAAAAAATTTTTTAAAAAATTAAATAAATAAGTAAAAAGGGGCAGACTCGATGGACTACTCAGTCTATTTCTGCCGTCACTTTTCTATGTTTCTATGTTTAAATTAGCCTTAGAAAAAGCCAGAACAAAAATGGCAACATATAGACTTCTTTAGGGTTCGCTGTTATGCATGGTCTTAGGCTTCCCACTGAGTTCCCTAAACCTCCAGTGAACCGAGCTTTACTTGGTTTGTTCATCTTAAGTTGGAGCGCTTACTCCCAAGTGGGAGTATTTGTAATTTCGGGGGATAACAATGTAAAATAGCAACAAATGGCTTCTCAGTTCTTTCCACAGTGCACCTGCTGTAGTCAGGTTCCTGCACAGCACAACACAACAATTCCATTGCCGTAATATAGCCAGTGCAAGTGGTAGCCTTAATGGCAATGATAAATCCACACATAGTTTGAGGGATGTAGCACAGCAACAGCACAGCCTTGCATCAACACTCCTGGAACAGCAGGTCTCTGGAAAAGCAGATCTACGGAGCAGCAGAATGCTGAAACAGAAGATATTGGAACAGCAGATCTCTGAAAAAGCAGAACTCTAGAAACACAGGTCTCTAGAACAGCTGATCTTTGGAACAGCAGAACGCTGGAACAGCAGGTCTCTGGAACAGCCGAACTCTGGAACAGCAAGTTTCTGGAAAAGCAGACCTGTGCAGCAGCGAATGCTGAAACAGAAGATTTCTGGACAGCAGACCTCTGAAACAGTGGGTTTCTGGGACAGCAAGTCTCTGGAACAGCCGATCTCTGGAACAGCAGAACTCTGGCACAACAGAACTCTGGAACAGCAGAACTCTGGAACAGCAGATCTATGGAGCAGGGTAATGCTGAAACAGAAGATTTCTGGAACAGCAGATCTCTGAAACAGGTCTCTGGAACAGCAGATATCTGGAACTGCAGAACTCTGGAACAGCAGGTCTCTGGAACAGCACGTTTCCAGAACAGCAGAACTCTGGAACAGCAGGTTTCCAGAACAGCAGAGCTCTGGAACAGCAGGTTTACAGAAGAGCAGAACTGTGGAACAGCAGATTTCCATAACAGCAGAACTTTGGAGCAGCAGGTCTCTAGAATAGTAGAACTCTGGAACAGAAGATCTCTGAAAACAGTGGGTTTCTAGAACAGCATGTCTCTTAGAACAGCAGATCTCTGGAATAGCAGGTCTCTTAATAACAGACTTCTGGAGCAGCAGATTACAGCCCTTGCAGCCAGTACTGTACAGCAGAAACTCTCACTATCAGCTTTGTACACATTGTCATTCTGTACAGTTTAGGCGACTCCAGCAATTCACCAGTTCGCCCCTTAACATGGGCTTCCCTCTCTCCTCTCCTTTCTGTCCGGTGGGCTTTCAGCCAAAAAGAGTCTTCTGCACTTGGTGCCCTCCAAAATGGCCACCTCTTCCCTTGTCCTTAAAACAACAAGTATCAGGAGCATCAACAGGTGCATAGAGTCCCCATCCCTATTGTTAACCATCAAAGTCCAGAACAAAGTACATAATAGGTCTCGGGGAACTAATGCCATACTCTTCACCGGTTGAGTATTCTCCTGGTTCCATGTGCCATACCCTTTTTTAGTCATGTGAGTAGCCAATTGGCTGATGTCTTTTTAATAAAATTTCTTACGGTTTACACTTAGAGGTGCCTCCTTTTTGTTTCTTCCCTTGTCCTTAGCACACTTTCCAGATCAACACTCAACCTCAGCAAGGGGAAATTAATTGTAGGTAAGTTAAAGGAGCCCCAGGCCAAGCTACCTAACATTTTACAGTTGTCACAGGAGGCGAGGGAAAGTCCATAACAGGAACATCTGTTTTAGTGACAAATATCAAAGAGGGGATTATTTCTTGCTGCATCTTGAGATGCAGAAAAACAAACATTTGACAAGGGTCTTTACCATCCCCTACCCTATCCACATCTAAAAAGGTTTTGGCTTTACATATACTTTATATGTATCCCCTAGCACACTCTAAGGCCTCATTCACTTGGGGTGTTTAAATCCATGCCCTGTGCAGGGTCGCGTTTACTGGGATGCACAGGGGTTGCATGCATCTTTATGCTGGCAATCCCATTGCACCCACACCGGCACAGATGTCACATTGGGAGCAGCAGCTACGTCCTTGCAGCTGCTGCATCCCAATTGACAGCTATGGGACTGCCGACACAGGGATGCATGGAACACCTGCCCATCCCAGTGGTGGTAAACACGGCCCTTCACGGGGCACAGATTAAAATGCCCTATGTGAACAAAGCCTAAGAAGAACCAGTTAATGCTAAGCAATAGAATAACTGATAAAAAAAGTATATTTTTGCTAATCTGGGCGATTGTAGTATACATATTTTTCTCCTATAATAATGAGGAATCAAGTTATTGCCCAGTTTTCTCCGAAATAATAAAATCATGGATGGTGGATATGGCAAGGTTGTGTCTTTTGGTACAGAAAGATGACCCATTTCCCATCTCAGAAGGTTGGTAAGGAATTGGCTGCCTTGTATTTTGCCCGATGCCCTTTGCCTTGTTAAGCGCACCCAGTGTGAAATGTCTTGTGGGCTGTAGGATAAGCGATGATTTTATATGAAGTAGGATTACATCTGTAGAGAGGAGATGATCTACATTTTATCTCTACTGATACTGTGGTGTCAGGTTCTATATAAACCATTGTATATTAATGTCTGAGATAACAGATTAAAAGGTAGATTCACATCTGTTATTGTAAACTTTAAATGCTGGAATAAACTTGCTAAGACAGTCTTGTTAAATAATTCCTGTACCAAACGGAGAGACGTATTTCACTTCTCATGTTTTGAAAGAGAGATTAACAAAAGCAGGTTTATTCAGGCTTGGATCTGCAGATAGGACAACCCTGGCCTAGGGTTGCAAATATTCAGAAAGACGGCAAATAGTCTATGGTTTTACTATATTTAAGACGTTCTCCTATTAGAAAAAGAAGCGCACACTGAAGTTGATTTACTAAAGGCAAACAGACTGGTCAGTTTTGCAAGGGAAATTGAACTTTGCAAGGAAATTTTCCCCAAAGCTTAGTGACCGTGGTAGAATTTCACTTTGCAAAGCATACCCAATCGGGTGAAAGGAGAACAAAAAAACTTGCTTGTATGATGGAAGTCAGCAGACCATCACCTTATTTACTAGGCTCTGGTTAAAACTCCCTTGCAAACTGCAACTTCCCTTACAAAGTGAGCAACCTATTTGCCTTAAAAAATCAGACCCTTTGCCTCAAATTAAAAAGTACAACCCCTGCAGCTTGTTCCTTACTTGTCACATACCAGTTAGCGGAGCCTCCTTTGCTGCCATTTTGCTATTTGCTGGGTGTCCACTGGGCCCCTGTACTTTTAAGGAGGGGTGGGCTCCCTCCAGGCAAACCTGCCCTCAATCTATCCACTAATATATATGTGCTTCTACTATGGAGGCTCTCAAAATCTATAGTTAGGACTGCAGATAATACTGTGGTGCCTTGTCATGTTCTCTGTGCAGCCTGCGCATTTATTTGGAAATGTGTACAAACTAAACCCCTGCTGTTAACATGAACTGTTGGACAGGAGGATTCGGTTTCTTGCAGGCTTATTGGTAAGTTGAGCTGGGAATTTTTCTTTGTTTTTGTTTGGCATGCTTCACCCCCCTTCCATGTTTTCCTTGCTGTTATAGGTTGGGACAGTTGCCACTTGTTTGAGACCTCTTGGACATATCCTGCTCAAGCACCCCAGGTGGTGGAGACAGGGACTGCTAGGGCAGAAGGGCGCAGGTGCCAGGAAGCTGGTACAGCAAACTAGAACCTGGAGATGTTGAGGTTGAATGAACAGAAGCAAAGAGCCAGGTCACAAGTCAAGTTCTGTAACAGCCAAGTCAGATAGGTACAGAATCACGATCAGTGTCAGTGACAGGCAAGGGTCAGCAACATCAACAGGCAGAATCTTAGTCCAGACCGGAATCAGTAACACATATCAGTTGTAGACATAAGCAAGTGAAAGAAATCCAAAGAAGAGTCAAACAGACCTGGGTCAGTAGCAGGATCAAGCAGGCTTTCAGGAACACAAGTCACAAGTGTAAAGCTGAAGCAATGATACTAGGTAGGCCTCTGGTTTAAATAAGTCACTGGGCTCCAGGATCTGTGGGCGCACCCATGCATCCACGTGTGCGCCATGGTGCATGCGTACGTTCTCATTCTTGCAACTCCAGTTACACATCTTTGAGCACTAATATGAGCACAAGCACATCTATGTTCATGAGTATGACCATGCACATGAAAATTAGCACGAACAGTCCCAGGTTCATGACATCACCTAAATTCTGAGGAGGCATACTACCCATTATTTGCTGAAGAACTCGACAAAGCCACAATGGTAATCAAGAGGTTGGAAGCAGGTGCCAAGAAGTATCTACCCATATCAGAAGCAGTTTTTATATACCTCTGCTATGGTCAAAGCTCCAGTATTTGCTGGTAGTAACAAAGCTTGGGCACCCTCTTCTGCCTCACACATTGTTGGCCAAGGAAGCAGCCCATTGTAGTCATGAACCAGTTTATGTATGGGGAAAGGAAGGAAGAACCTGGCAAGTTTTGACACTTCCTCCCCAGTTAGCCTGGTTTGCATGGCCGGCATTTGGCACTCACTTCACTTTACCATCACCCTGAAAATGCTCACCTCATGCCAGACATAGATCAAACCAATTGAACTGCATTGTGCTTCAGTTGCTAATGGTAGGGGTTACTAATACACCAACTGTGATGTATTTTAGAAACTCCCAGAACCTATTTCACTGCATCCACCCTCTTTATTAACAATATAGAAGGTATTAGGGCCATGCAATTTCTCTTGAATTTTCTTTACTTATGCACAAACTTATATTCTCTTGACTAATGCACAAACACAGATCGGTAAGCTCTTTTTGGTTAGCAATTTCTTTTTTCCTGGTTCAGAAATGCTCAACTCTGACATTCTAAGGCAGTGGTCCCCAAACTATGCTGAAAATGGCCCTTTGCTCACTCATCTGTGGCCCTTGGGGCACTGTTCCTCACACTGATATGAGGCACTATTCTTCCCACACACACCAATTATGGGGCTCATTCCTTCCACTGAAACCAGCAATGGGGCACTGAATCTTCAACTGACACCAAGGATGGGGCACTATTCCTCCTCCTCTTGACCACAGGTGCTTTTTTTTAAACCCACTGACCACCAAGCCTGAGACATTGTTACTCTCACTGAAACTGGGGCATTTTCTACTCCAACTCCAGTCCAGGCCTCCTAATGTCTGATGGGCAGTAAAAAGCTTGGAGACCCCTGTCCTAAGGGAAACAAGCAGCTTTAAAAATACAAATCTAGAAACACATTGTTTTGAAAGATATCAGTTTTGAACAATGCACTGTCAGAGGAGGAATAGATTTCTACGAAATTGAAAGCTAAAGACAGGGAGGTTAAAGATTATGTCGCACTAATACTGATAAATTTGCAATAAGCCTTACCATCCTACTTTGGCGAAAAACAGAGAGAAGCTGGTTCTGATTTATGGGACAAAGAGTCAAAACCATGGAAATCTACTGAATCATACAAAATATTAGAGGACAAATTGAAACCCAGGCTAATAGTATGTAAAGTGCCATAAACTGCAAGATGCAAGGTAATGTAGATGAACTCCTGATGTGCAAGTGGTTTATTTCAGCAGCACATCATTTCAATAAGTCCCGAACAGGAATTAACAGATAAATTTGCAGTGGAGTGTGTTGATCCGTGGCAGGCATGTCCATACTTTGGATCAACCTGGGCAAACAAATTGGGAAATTTGTCAAACCAAATAGATGCAACGCCAAGTCCATATAGAGTGTCCATGCTGAATACATAAAAGCAAGAGATTTATCTAATAGTATATAATACAATGATTTAGAGCATGACATCACCGCCTTGCCTCTCAACCTTGTGCATTCATTCAGGGAATGTAAAGCATTCTCCTTAGGCTGTACGTGCTGAGCGGCTGACATCCCCGGTGCTCAGAATGCAGCAGGCTAGCTCCATACCATGGGACCTGGAAGCAAGCGGAGATCACTGGAGTAGCGGTGTCTTCTAGCTGCTAGAGGAATTGACCAGGTATGGTATATACATACTTACATTGGTCCAAGTTGTACAAAATATCCATACCTGGAATTTATCTTTAAATAATCTTCTTGGTTCTTCATATACACTATGTGGACCTACTCTCTATGGAATGATTATTTGTAAACTCATAACATAATCCTTAGAATTAGTTCTAGTATTTATAGAAACTAGAACTAGTATTTATGGCAATCCTGGACTCCATACTAGAATGCCAGCCCCTAACAAGCAAAGCACAGGACCCAAGTACAGGGATCAGAAGGTGCAAGGGATTATGGGGCATAATTTCCCATGATGTAAGTACCAGCCATACAAATAGCTTTAAACATAGGTGTGTGCACCCCAAAGCTCAAACACACATGTATTTCTCTGCAGCCTCAATTGCACTGGACAGTGAATGAATGGGAAGTGCTCTGTGCTGAGTGGCTCCCGGTTCATTCACAAACACAGTTTACTATGCTTCAGTTATGAATGAACACTGTGAGTGAGTGTGTTCACTGTGTTCATTTAGAAAAGGAAGAAAAGAAAGAAGAAGATAAGAAAAGCAATGGGCTAGTCAATGACATATTGACTAGCCCTTTGGGGAGAAGCCCAGGCAGTAGGGGGAGACGGCACCACACAGAATGGTTAGGGTGTGCCCAGGCACACCTGGCACACTCTCTGTGCATGCCTGTGGCTTTAAAGTAATTCTCAGGTGATATAAAGTAGCAGCTCAAATAAATAATTATATTCCAAATGCACCCCCTTTTGTTTTAGAAAATGAAACGTTTTTGGGACTTTGAGTGAGGCACAAGGAGAGGACCAGATGCTGATCAAAAATAATTGGTTGTTTATTTTTAGCAATGTATAAACCACACAGTAAAAGTCAAAAAATTGTTACAAATAATGTATAAACACCACAATGACAAGATTGTACATAAAGGAGGGACACATAAGCAATTGTGATTCCACATAAAATTGTTACTCTCCAAAAATTACATCACGTTGAATTCCTTGATTGTTAATAACGTGTACATGCATCTGTGTAAGCTCTACATGTTTCGGGGATTATACCACCTCGTCAGGAGCGGATGCGTGCAGGATACAATATCCATAAAACAAAGGATATATAATGTGTGTAAGACTCATAGCATCTGGAAATTGTCCCCATTGATGGTGATTATGTTTATACACATCCAGAAGGATTGTGGAGAAACAGAGAGGTGGAGAACATCCAAAAGGAGGTCAGACTCCTCTACTTACATGCAAAATCAAATTCTCCAAAAGTAGGCTATTGGAACGTGTGAAAGCCATACCCAACCCATTCATGCCAGGAGCTGAGGGGGCGGGAGTCCCAGGGCCAGACAGACCCCCAAATCGCCAGAGGGATAGGCCGCCCAAACTGACAAGGTTGGTAATGTGTGTACCCAAGGCCCCATGTGATCTATAAGGCAATATAACTTTTGTTTTAGAGGTTGCAAGCATTCTAGAACTTTTTTTATATTTGGTGGACTTGCCCGAAACTTCACAAATTTTGGGCCAAAATATATCATCTGATATATCATTATCTGACTCTGCTTCTATGGTTCTCCTTAACTGTTTCGTCTCCAGCATTCCTAGACATTGCAGAAAATTCATCTTTTACATTTTGCTTTTTTGGCCAAAATTACAATTGCTTGGTCAAGGAATTTTTTGTCAATTTTCTGTGGATTTTGATAAAATTGAAATGGATAATGACCAATGAACATCTCTTACCATGAACAGTTATCTTAAATGACAAAAGGGAAGACTTCCAGAAGGTCTGGGATACTTGTCTAAAATACACATCCACTCAACTATCATATATTTAAATCTATAACCCATGGGAAATATCCCACAATTTCTTATCTTTCTTATCTCCCACTTTTCCTTTGTTAAAATAAAACTTTATAGTGAAATTACAGATTTTATCACATACTTCTACAAAACATCTTCTCGTTTGTGTTGTTTTGTGCAATATGTATACATTCCTCATACTCCAATTAAAAATGATTGAAATAAAAGTACCTGCCATTTGAGGGCTTGAAGGTTCAGTTGGGATCTGACATAAGTACACTGGGACCTGTGACAATCATCAACAGAGATATGCCTTGATTGTAAAGCCTAGTACATATACACAATGAAATTATTGGACGGATGATCGTCCGGGTTTTTTTGCATGTTGGTCTCCATATCGAAAACAAAAAAGATTATTAAAGTACGACAGAATAAAAATTTGGAAGTGATGTAATGTGTTGTAGTGTATTTGTATCGTATTTTCGGACTAAAACTGTACGTTCTGGTATCGTATGAAAAAAGTTTCCGTGTTTATCCCTTCGGATAATTTCGGACGAAAGCTGTGCTCTAACGATCAGATTTTTGTACGATCGCTTTGAAAGCGATATTTTTTGTACGATTTTCTGATCGTGGGTATGGGGTTTAAGTGTTTTGGGAAACAGGAAAATAAGTGGGCTTAGTTATATTGTGTTTTTTTAATTCTGGAAGCTTGGAAATACTTATCATGGAGAAAATTCTGCAGGTTTCCATAAGAAGAGGCCAAGTGTTTATTACAGCCCTGGTCTTGTAACCAGGGAAAAAGGAGGTATTGAAGATTGGGCTGATCCTTCCCTTTAGCTGCCTAGGCATCCAGAGTTATGGCCAGCACTAAAGACAACATGGAGCAGCATTTTCTCAATAGGTAAGGGAAAGCATTAGACGTATGCACAACAGAAATTTTCTTTATGTTTCGGATGCATCCATTCATTTTCAATTAGTCATTTTCGTTACGTTGACCAGATTTGTTTTCAGAATTCCTTTCACACCTTCGGCATTCATTTCGTATACTTATTGGTCCAGGTGGATTTGAAAAACGTTGCCGTTTTCTGGAGGATTGCTATATATTTGACATATTATTGAATTGGACAGATTTGAATCAGAAAGAGTTGATATTTTTGGACATTATTCCAGCCCACCAAGAGAAATGGCATGAGCTGATTGGACAATATTGACTGGTGTCATGTGCATCCTAATTAACGAAGGGGATGAAATTCAGATCCATTTGTTATCCGAATACGAGTTATTGAACAAATTTGAAAAATGAAATAATTTCCCCATGGGTCTGAACTACTACTGCATCATGTGACCTCACCCTAATGAAATAAATGAAATGATTGCAATTGTTAATTTTGATATAATTTTTTTTTCCGGATTCATTGACAGTTGTTACTATGTCCATTTGGAGATTGATATAAATCCGAATCTCCAAAAATGATTTTTTTTTTCTGAAAAACTCCCTGTGTGCTGTGTGGAGGGTCCCAGGTGCATGGGGGCCCCATGATAATTTTGCATTACATCATACTTGCCAACTGTCCTGGATTTGCCGGGACAGTCATGCTTTTTACTAAGCTTTTTCAGGATGGCGCTGCACCCCAGAACCTATACTGTACCCTCCTGATCCCAGTATTGTACCCTTCTGACTCTCTCCATACTGTGCCCTTTGTGTTGATTAGTCTTTGATTTATGGCATGTTTTCTTATTGTTTAAAATTGATTTGATTGAAAAAAAATGAATAAATATTTGTTTAATTCTATCAACTATTTATACTTCAATTCATGAGCGTATGTTCGTAAATTGGGGCAGGCTGGTAGGGGCCCTAGTGAATTACTTTGCCCAGGGGCCCATGATTGTACTAAGATGGCCCTGCTGTTCACTTCACTGGGTGTAGGTAAGGGTTTACAGCCACTTTAACTTATGATCAGTCCCAGTTATGGTTGAAAAAAATGCTGTCCTGTAAAGGGGACCTGTCACCCATTTAGATCTGGAGAAATAGAGTTCTACTTTAAAGCAGCCCTAACAATTGACTGCATTCACAACGGTAGAGCAATTACTTTTGCAAGAGAAGCAAACCGAATGGTTGTTAAAAAAAAATAAAAAAGAATGTACACACATGATATGATTTTCCTCGGTAACTCCCAGGATAGACATAAACTCACACTGAACCAGCAGTTAATCTTATTTAAATGAGTCTTTTTGGGACCTTTCTGCAGAATTTGCTTTATTAGCCAAGGGTTTATGCAACCTTGGGGTATCAGGATTTATATAGAGTTAGACTTAAATGTGCAAAAAGGCAAGTTTAGTCATTACAAGCTCACAAATGTTATTATAGGACCACCACACTATATCATACAGTGGAGTCTATTTAGCATGGGGTGTGTGAAATTGCCATGCATAAGTTTAGCATGTTTGAGTATTATACATACTGTATGTAAATGAAAGCACCACCAATAAATACACAAAATGGTTCATGGTTCCCGAAAATAGTTTTGGTGGCGAGTTAGAGTAAACCTGCCTTATATTCACAACTTCACCCCCGGAAGGATTTCCCCCTTTAGGACCAGAGCACTTTTTGCGATTCGGCACTGCGTCGCTTTAACTGACAATTGTGCGGTCGTACGGCGTTGTACCCAAACAAAATTTGCGTCCTTTTTTCCCACAAATAGAGCTGTCTTTAGGTGGCATTTGATCCCCTCTGCATCATTTCTGATCACCGCAATAAACAAACAAAAAAAAAGGCGACAATTTTGCAAAAGAAACAGTTTTTCTTACTTTTTGCTAAAATACAGTTCCAATTTTAAAAAAATATTAAAAAAACATTTTTTTTTCATCGGTTTTGGCCGATTTATATTCTTCGTCATATTTTTGGTAAAAAAAAAAAATCGCAATCGCGTTTATTGATTGGTTTGCGCAAAAGTTGCCGCGTTTACAAATCAATTTCTGGGGTTTTTTATTTTTTTGTTTATTTTTTTACTAGTAATGGTGGCGAGCTGCGATTTTTAGCGGTACTGCGATATTGCAGCGGACATCTCGGACTTTTTTGGGACCAATGACATTTATACAGTGATCAGAAATTTAAATGTCCACTGATTACTGTATAAATGTCATTGGCAGTGAAGGGGTTAACCTGCAGGGGGAGATCTAGGGGTTAACTGTGTTCCCTGGGTGTGTTCTAACTGTGAGGGGGCTGGGCTGTTATGGGCATAAGAGATCTACTGATCCCAGTGACAGGGATCAGTAGATCTCTTATGTCCCCACTGACAGAGCGGAGAACTGCCGTGTTTACATCGGCGCTTCCCCGTTCTCTTGCTCTGGCAGCCCATCGCGGCTCGCCAGCGGGTATCGGGTGCATCCGAGCCGCAGGCACATTCCTGCGGAGTATGGCGCGCACCCCCTAGCTGCATGTCCACACTGCCGCAGTAAATATACTGCGCGCGGTGTGGAAGTGGTTCAAAAAAATATATATATACCACAAATACCTTTGTAATTTTGTTTTAAATTCAACGGTCCTGATTCATCAAGCTATGGTTCATCACAACATTTAAGGCACATTAAAGTGTAGTTTAGGCTTGCTAAAGTGTTTTTTTAACCAATATAATCATGAATCATTTTAGCATGCATTAAGCACTATTTAGCACTCCTTTAGTGATATTGTAGCTTGATGAATTGGCACCAATATGTTCATGTTTGACAGGCGTGCTACTACACTGGACTTGATGGACTTTTTTCAACCTCACTAACTATGTAACTGTGTAACTACAAAGAACTCTGTGATTGCACAAAGGACTTGTTTGTGTCCCCAGTGGAGATATTTAACTTATTTCCTGTACAGTGAGGTCAGTTCTCTAGCTGTGCTGCTCTCCTCCAATGATCAGCCTTCTCCTGCACAGTCATTCACTGGGAAGATCAGTGTAATGCTGCACCTCCTCCCCAAGATTTCTAAAATCCTTATACAGCCGAGAACAGAAGGAATGTGATTACTTATAAAAAAGGGGAAAAAAGATATTTACAGTGCTCAGCATAAATGTGTACACCCCAACAGATTTGTCAGAAAACATTTACTTTCCTTTCAGAATCAACCTTTTCTATGGGACACTATACTACAAAATTCTCCCACAAATGTGGGCCATTGATTGCAACCAAGATTTGTTAATTTGCACATACAAAGTATGTTTCCAAACAAATTCATTCAAGACCATGTTGCAAAAGTGAATACACCCCAATGAAAGTCTTAGGAGCAAAAGAAAAACATTTTAGACAACAAAATCCTAATTAACAAGAATTTAGCTACAGGTAAGTCTAATTGTTCATTAAAAACAGATGTCCAGCAGAGAGTTGATTATAAAAGGGCGTAAGGCCCCTTTCACTTGGAGCAGATCTGCTCAACGGGGTCCGCCAGCTCAGCGGGAGATCACTCCATTGATCTCTGCTGAGCCAGCAGATGACAGGTCCATCTCTGCTCTGTGCAGGGACGGATCTATCAGAGCCCTGCTGTTTAATATGGGAAGATTGGATGAAAATGGACCGCCTGTCCGTTTTCATCCGATCCGCTGGACGGATGGTGAACGCATCACCCATACATCTATTTTAGCGGATCTTGACGGATTGGATGGCAGTCGGGTGTCAGCGGACACATCTCTGCTGACATCCACCTGCCATAAGCGTGCGCAGTGGTTGTGCCAGGTGTGCCTGGGCCCACCCTAATCACTGTGTGCAGTGCCAATTGCCCCTATTGCCTGGGCTTCCCCCTGTGTTGCGCTCCCAGAATGGGGGAAGGGGCCAGGGGCTAGTAAATATGTAATTTACTGGCCCCTTCCTTTTCTAAATGAACAAAGTGAACACGCTCAATGTGTTCATTCATGGCTGAAGCATAGTAAACTGTTTACTATTCTTCGGTTTGTGAATGAACAGGAAGCTGCCCAGCACAGAGCACTATCTAGTTCATTCACTGTCCCATGCGGCTTAGGCTTGCAGAGAAATGCATGTGTGTATTGAGCTTTGGGGTGCACACCCTAATGCAATAGGCTGTGCACACCTATGCCACCTGCCCATAGAGGTCTATGGGTGGCCCGCTCGGATTTGCCTGCAAAATGAGCAGGCGGATCCGATCGGTCCAATCGTGTGAAAGGCCCTAAGAAAGAAAACCCTTTCCCATTTCATACTGTCAGCAATGGCACCACATGAAGGGGAAATCTGACGAGGCCTGAGAAAGAAAATCATTTCTTTACACAAAAAAGGTGAAGGCTACAAGAAGATCAGCAAAGCTTTATTTATCAGTCAGAATACTGGAGCAAAAGTGATACAAATATTTAACAAAGATGGAACTGCAACCATCTCACAGAGGCATCCAGACCGGCCACGGAAGTTAACACCTCAACAGGAGCGTCTTCTGATGAGAAAGGGTGAAGAAAATTGCCATGCAATTTCACTGCAGTTAGCTAAAGAAGTAGAAAGCCAAACCTGGGTGATGCTTTCCCGTGATGCAACTTGGCGTACACTGCAGAGGATGGCATGCATGGGTGTCGTCCACGAAGGAAGCCTCTCCTTAAGCCCATGCACAAAAAAGCCCATCTAGAATTTGGCAGGGCCCATGCTGAAAATGTAGACTACTGGGACTCTGTACTCTGGACTCATGAAACCAAGATAAATGTTTTCGGAACTGATGGCTTCAAAACTGTATGGCGTCGCAAAGGTGAGGAGTACAAAGAAAAACGCATGGTGCCTACAGTAAACATGGTGGTAGCAGTGCCCTTCTGTGGGGCTGCATGCGTGCTGTTGGTGGCTGCATTTCATTGATGGTATCATTAATTCACAGATGTACTGCTCTATATTAAACGAGAAGATACTACCATCACTCCGTGCCCTTGGTCGTCGTGCACTTTTCCAACATGGCAATGATCCAAAACACACATCGGAGGCCAATGTTGCATTTCTGAAGAAGAACAAGGTGAAAGTAATTCAGTGGCCAAGTATGTCTCCTGATCTGAACCCAATTGAACACCTATGGGGAATTCTGAAGAGACAAGTTGAGCATCGCTCTCCATCCAGTATCCAGGCTCTAAGAAAGGTTGTTTTTGAAGAATGGAAAAAGATGTTGCAATGTGTCACCAACTTGTTCATTCCATGCCTAGAAGACCTGGTGCAGCCTTACAAATCATGGAGGTCATACATAATACTAGATGTAGTAGTTTTTGTTGTATTCATTTTTGAATCAACTAATTTGAGTAAAATTGAAGATTTTGTAATCTAAGTTATATTATTAACCTTTTTTTTTGTATGTAACGAGCTAAACAAATGTTCTATAAAACTCCGTTTTGTCACAGTTTGGAAATTGTCCTTGTGTTCATTGAGATATTGATTCAAATTTTACTTTTCAAAAAGGGTGCACTCATTTATGCTGAGCACTGTAAAAGGTTTTTTTAAATCTATACACAAATGTTTTGCCTTTCGTTTCTATTTTAAACTGAATAGGCTGTTTAACAAAGTGAGGGTTTACATATACTTTAGGTTAATCTTTTTCCTATCTATATCTTCAAAAAGAATTAAAACTCAAATCTGTATAAACATAGTGGTACCTTCATGATCTGGTTTGTCAGCTGTTTCATACAGTATGTAAATAGTTTAAAACTGACTTAATCTCTCTCAAACAAGATTAACAAATTTGAATCCTTATGCAGTTAACATCTGTAAATTGATAGGAAGATATATTATACTTTCAACTTTTTTTTTACATTTCTTCCTGGTTTCTGGCCTAGGCCAAAATGATGTCATACATTCCAGGAGCCCTCTTGGGCATTCTTTTCTTTCATCTGGAGGAGGATTTTTTTCAGCTAAGCAAACCCACCTGCCTGTATTTCTGGGCTAAGGGCAGATGGATTCTAGGAAGTAAATGCTGCCTGAATAATTTACCCTTACTCAAGATGGCCAGAAAAACAAGGGGGATGTTTTTCAAAGTGATTTCAAATAAACCATGGAAACAGGAATGGATGGGTGAGTTTGCCATAAATATAAAAAATGTATTAACCTCCCTGGCGGGATGATTTTTTCAGATTTTTGGTGCTGAAAGTGGTACAATTATTTTGCATGAAAATTTGGCGTTTTATATTGTAGGCCTGTAATTCTTAGCAATAACTCACTTAAATCTGTCCAAACAAGAGTCTAGTAGACATCCCGGGTAAGAAAAAGTTTGAAAAATGAAATCATTGTTACATTGTTACATTGTTAGTCAGGTTGAAAAAAGACACAAGTCCATCCAGTTCAACCAAAAAAAAAATCCCATATACAATCCTTCACCCACAGTTGATCCAGAGGAAGGCAAAAAACCCCAGCAAAGCATGGATCCAATTTGCTATAACGGGGGAAAAAATTCCTTCCTGATTCCCCGAGAGGCAATCGGATTCACCCTGGATCAACTTTACCTAAAGATGTCAGTACCCAGTTATATTATTTACATTAAGGAAAGAATCCAGGCCTTTTTTAAAGCAATCAACCGTGCTGGCCAAAACCACCTCTGGAGGGAGTCTATTCCACATTTTCACAGCTCTTACTGTGAAGAAACCTTTCCGTATTTGTAGATGAAATCTTTTCTCCTCTAGACGTAAAGAGTGCCCCCTTGTCCTTTGTGATGACCTTAAAGTAAATAACTCCACACCAAGTTCACTATATGGACCACTTATATACTTGTACATGTTGATCATATCCCCCCTTAATCTCCTCTTCTCAAGAG
>BLSH010115318.1:36392-46836 GCA_018402905.1 Glandirana rugosa
AGTGTTTGACTGTTACGATAAATTGGAGGGACCGCCACAAGGGCTCACACCGAGCCCCACCTAAAAGTCATGGTTCTCGCCATTGGGGCTCGGTGTGAGCCCTAACGTAGCGACCTAGGTCCGTTACAATGAGTGGAACAGGGGACCTAGGTCGCTACAGGAGGGCGCCACAGTCGCACAGAGAGGCGGCGGTCTACTGAGGACACACACGGCCCGAGGCAAGGGACGCTCGCAGCGCAGCGTGCCCCTGCCTCTGGCCGCCCTTTAAGTTTTTCACTTTGTGTGTGTGTCGTGTATGTTATGTGACATTAGAATATCTAATGTAATGAGATACTTTGACACTTTTTGGTTGCTATGGACATTCTCATGTTTCCAGGCAGAAAGAATGACATTTATTATATAAAATTGCATGCAGGGCTCTGGGCAAACCACTAGGGACAAAGGGGATATGAAATGTTTTCATAGAGTAATGTAATCTATAAGATTACAGTGTATTGTATGTGCTGTGTGTGTGTTTCACTTTTTGAATTTCCCGCCGGTCTCCGTCCCCGTGCGACGCGACGCTCGCAGGGAACGGAGCCCGGCACACACAGGAGTCATCTGGCGGCGGAGAGACACGCTGACACCGCGGGAGGACATCGCTGGATCCAGGGGACAAGGTGAGTAACATTGCCTGGATCCAGCGATGCAATCCCGAGTGTGGCTCGGGGTTACCGCTCTTGGTACTGAAAATCCACCCCGAGCCACACTCGGGAACACCGCCAGGGAGGTTAAATAGCATTGTCAGTTTGTGATGCTCAGATACAGATAAAGTGGAAGTAAAGGCAAAACCCAACTATCTCTAAACCTACTCTCAGCCATATTCTAAGTCTAATCTATCTAGCCCTGTAAAGAAAAAATCACTATACTTACCTATTCTGAAGCCGGTCCAGTCTCCAGCGGCACCCTCCATGTGCAGGAGAAAGCCGACGACGGCTGAGAAATCCCTAAAAAGGGACATCACTCATAGACTTACTATGGGGCTTCCATTGTCGGCTGCCTCTCCTGCACACTCTCATACACTGGAGCCACCGCTGACAGCTCAGCGTGGGACCGGATCGGAGAACAGGTAAGTATAGTGATTTTTTCTTTACAGGGCTAGATATATTAGGCTTAGAATGTGGCTGAGAGTAGGTTTAGAGCTACAGTGAGGGAAAAAAGTATTTGACCCCCTGCTGATTTTGTACGTTTGCCCACTGACAAAGAAATGATGGGGTGGATTTACTAAACCTGGAGAATGCAAAATCCGGTGCAGCTGTGCATGGTATCCAATCAGCTTCTAACCTCAGCTTGTTCAAATAAGCTCTGACAAAGAAACCTGGAAGCTGGTTGGTTTCTATGCAGAACTGCACCAGATTTTGCACTCTACAGCTTTAGTAAATCACCCCTGATTAGTCTATAATTTTAATGGTAGGATTATTTTAACAGTGAGAGACAGAATAACAACAAAAATATCCAGGAAAACGCATTTCAAATAGTTATAAATTGATTTTCATTCTCAATTAGTAAAATAAGTACTTAACCCCTCCGCAAAACATGACTTAGTACTTGGTGGCAAAACCCTTGATGGCAATCACAGAGGTCAGACGTTTCTTGCAGTTGGCCACCAGGTTTGCGCGCATCTCAGGAGGGATTTTGTCCCACTCCTCTTTGCAGATCCTCTCCAAGTCATTAAGGTTTCGAGGCTGACGTTTTGTAACTCGGACCTTCAGCTCCCTCCACATATTTTCTATGGGATTAAGATTTGGAGACTGGCTAGGCCACTCCAGAGCCTTAATGTGCTTCTTCTTGAGCCACTCCTTTGTTGCCTTGGCCATGTGTTTTGAGTCATTGTCATGCTGGAATACCCATCCACGACCTATTTTCAATGTCCTGGCTGAGGGAAAAGGTTCTCATCTAAGATTTGACGGTAAATGGCCCCGTCCATCGTCCCTTTGTGTCAGGAACCATGAATCAGACCAAGACAGAAGTGCAGTAAAATCACACTTTTTAATAAAAAGGTAAAATGATATAAACAGAGTAAAAGTGGTCAAAACATAGCCAGGGTTCGGTAACCAGAGCTCATAGTCAGAGCAAGCCAGTAAAACTGGAGTCCAGAGATCAGCGAGGTCAAACTAACAGCATGTGGGTTTAGGAGCCAGGAGGGAAGTCAGCCGAGCAGAGTCTTGAGTCCAGGAACCAGAAGGGAACATCAAACTGGCAAAGTCTTTCACAGAAAACCACAGCAGCGATTTCTCCAGAAATGTTGACCAAGGCGAAGGCATCTGTGATCTGATCCAGGCAGTATATAGCAGCAGAGCTGGCTTAACAAGGCAGGTTATGGTCATCAGGTGAGACAGGGTAGAAGCTGAGGCTGGCAATTAACCCTCAGCTGAGCACCTTGCTCTGAGAAGGGAGAGCTGAGCCTAGCCCTGACACTTTGATGAAGTGAGGTAGTCCTGTCCCCTTAGCAGAAAAACACCCCCAAAAGCATAATGTTTCCACCTCCATGTTTGACAGTGGGGATGGTGTTCTTGGGGTCATAGACAGCATTCCTCCTCCTCCAAACACGGCACGTTGAGTTGATGCCAAAAGCTTGATTTTGGTCTCATCTGGCCACAACACTTTCACCGAGTCTTCCTCTGAATCATTCAGTTGTTCATTAGCATGCTTCAGACGGACTTGTACATGTGTTTTCTTGAGCAGGGGGACCTTGTGGGCCCTGCAAGATTTCAGTCCTTCACGGCGTAGTGCGTTACCAATTGGTTTTTTTGGTGACTATGGTCCCAGCTGCCTTGAGATTATTGACAAGATTCTCCCATGTAGTTCTGGGCTGATTCCTCACCGTTCTCATGATCATTGAAACCCCACAAGGTGAGCTCTTGCATGGAGCCCCAGACTGATGGAGATTGACAGTTATTTTATGTTTCTTCCATTCTTCCATTACCAACTGTTGTCACCCTCTCACCAAGCTGCTTGTTGATGGTCTTGTAGCCCATTCCAGCCTTGTGTAGGTCCACAATCTTGTCCCTGACATCCTTTGACAGCTCTTTTGTCTTGTCTATGGTGGAGAGATTGGAATCTGATTGATTTATTGCTTCTGTGGACAGGCGTCTTTTATACAGGCAACAAGCCAACAAGCTGGGATTAGGAGCACTCCCTTTAAGAGAGTGCTCCTAATCTCAGCTCGTTACCTGTATAGAAGACACCTGGGAGGCAGAAATCTTGCTGATTGATAGCGCATCAAATACTTATTTCACTCATTAAAATGCAAATCAATTTATAACTTTTTTGAAATGAGTTTTTCTGGATATTTTTGTTGTTATTCTGTCTCTCAATGGTAAAATAAACCTACCATTAAAATTATAGACTGATCATTTCTTTGTGGGCAAACTTACAAAATCAGCAGAGGATCAAATACTTTTTCTCCCTCGCTGTAGCTAGGTTGTGCCATTACTTCCACCTTAATTTCTGCTGTCAACTGGACCTAGGTCATAATACTCCCCATGATAATGCCTACATCTTAGTTTTTCTCTGGGAGGATGGCGCCATCTTTGTTCAGGGATCATCCAGAGTCAGCATCTACTTTCTGGACTGAGGTTCTGGCTCGGAGATGACATCATGTAAATCCTGGTGTTTGTTTAGTTTTTGGGTGTGTTCACAAATGCCTGAAACAGATCAGCCTCGGCTGAAGCTCCCACCTCGTGACCTTGTTATAATGTTGCAGTCTGATCACTGAGGGAAAGGGGATTGAGAAAATGTTTCCTTTTGCTTGCAGCAGACAGATGACATCATCTCAGCCTAGGCAGAGTCACTGATTGGAGTCTATGGTTACCTTTTTACTGATAAAAGGAGGATATTTTATGTAAAATGATACAGTTTCTATCTATTGTGAAAGATTTGGAATATACTTCACCACTGGGGTAATTTTGCTTTTAACCCCCTCTTACCTTGTCCGCTGGTTTGAGCTCAAATAACATACTCATACGCCCAGGGAATCCAGTGTTGTTCTGCTGTGCCACCACACGGCTGGTCCCACATCCCCTTCTTCTTTCCTTATGTCATTGGGAGCTGGTTGCCTCTTCCAGGTTCTTGCAGCTCCAATGACATGTCACCAAGTCTGCCCTCCTCCGGCGGGGAAGTGGTTCAGTTATCCTGACTGGGCATTATATGACGTCCAGCAGGATAACAAGCTGGCACGCGCCTGTGGGGCAGTGCAGCGCGGCGATCAGTGGTGTGGTGTGTCAGTCTGACACACCGCATCTCCGATCGTGGTAAAGAGCTTCTGTCAGAAGCTCTTTAGCATGTGATCAGCTGTGACGAATCATGGCTGATCACAGTGTAAACAGGAAAAGCCGTATATCGTCTTTTCCTCTACTCGCGTCTGCAGACGCAACTAGATGAGAGCTGATCAGCGGCTCTCCTGGTGGGGTTGTCTGCACTGATTGTTTATCAGTGCAGCCCCCGTAGGACTGCCACCCAGGACCACCAGGGAACCCACCTAGGACCACCAGAGAATGCCCACAGGGACCACCAGGTAGACAACCAGGGAAGCCCACACTGACCACCAGGGAGCCCACTGTGCCACCTGTTAGTGCCCATCAGTGCCACCTATCAGTGCCCAGTGCCACCTATCAGTGTCCACCAGTGCCGCCTATGAGTGTCCATCAGTGCTGCCTATGAGTGCCCATCAGTGCCGCCTATCAGTGTCTGTCAGTGCTGCTTATCAGTGCCTCATCATCAGTGCCACCTCATCAGTGCCAATCAGTATTGCCTCATCAGTGCCCGTCAGTGTACCCTCATTAGTGCCCGTCAGTGTAGCCTCATCAGTGCCCATCAGTGAGGGGGAAAGCATACTTATTTACAAAGTTTTGTGACAGAAGCAAAGAAAAACTTTTTTTTTCAAATTTTTCTGTCTTTTTTTTATTTTTAGCGCAAAGAATAAAAATGCCAGAGGTGATCAAATACCACCAAAAGAAAGCTCTATTTGTGGGAACAAAATTATAAAAAAAATTTTGGGTACAGCGTCGCATGACCACGCAATTGTCATTCAAAGTGTGACAGCGCTGAAAGCTGAAAATTGGTCTGGGCTGGAAGGTGTATAAGTGCCCAGCATTGAAGTGGTTAATATCCTAGGAGGCTACTTTAGCAAAGAAAACTTCACTCTTGCCTAGGCAAGAATGGAGGAAGGGGGTGGGCTGGAGCAAAAAAAACCAAAAATGTAAAAAAAAAAAAAAAAACCTTTGCAAGGAGGAGAGGGTTATAAGGATGGAAAGTGGTTTGGGGAAGTGAAGGACTGTTTTATTGTAGCCTTGTAGAGTTACTAAAAGTGCCCCCACACAGCTGGTCGGACACCCCCATTTTCTTTCCTTATGTCATTGGGAGCCAGTTGCCTCTTCCAGGTTCTTGCAGCTGACCTCCAATGACATGCCACCAAGTCTGCCCTCCTCTGGTCACTCTCTATAATCTGATTCCTCCCGGGACATCTGACATTGATATCCCAGGAGGCTGCTGGAGCAAAGAAAATGTCACTCTTGCCTAGACAACAATGAAGGAAGGGGGCAGGCAGGAGCAAAGAAACAAAAACTTAATAAAAAACTTTGCAGAAGGAAGAGGGTTACAGAGATGCAACATGGTTTGGGGAAGTGAAGGTCTGCTTTATTGTAGCCTTGTAGAGTTACTAAAAGGTGCTGTCACACAGCTGGACTCATACCCTCATCTTCTTTCCTTACGTCATTGGGAGCCTGTTGCCTCTTCCAGATTCTTGCAGCTGACCTCCAATGACATGCCACCAAGTCTGCCCTCCTCTGGCCGCTCTCTATAATCTGATGCCTCCTGGGACATCTGACATTGATATCCCAGGAGGCTGCTGGAGCAAAGAAAATGTCACTCTTGCCTAGGCAAGAATGAAGGAAGGGGCAGGCAGGAGCAAAGAAACAAAAACTTAATAAAAAGCTTTGCAGAAGGAAGAGGGTTACAGAGATGCAACATGGTTTGGGGAAGTGAATGTCTGCTTTACTGTAGCCTTGTAGAGTTACTAAAAGGTGCTGCCACACAGCTGGACCCATACCCTCATCTTCTTTCCTTACGTCATTGGGAGCCAGTTGCCTCTTCCAGATTCTTGGTGGAATGACATGCCACCAAGTCTGCCCTCCTCTGCCCGCTCTCTATAATCTGATGCCTCCTGGGACATCTGACACTGATATCCCAGGAGCCTGCTGGAGCCAAGAAAACATCACTCTTGCCTGGGCAAGAAGAGAGGAAGAGGGCAGGCAGGAGCAAAAAAACAAAAATCTAAAACAAGGCTTTGCAGAAGGGAGAGGATTACAAAGATGCAAAGTGGTTTCAAGAAGTGAATTTCTGCTTTATTGTAGCTTTGTATAATTACTAAAAGGTCCACTTTAATGTCCATAGTCTTGGCACAGGTGCAGTTTTAATATATCTCTCAGTATACTACTGGAATAATATTAGACGCTGCCAGGAGAGTTGGAGTATCCACAATGGTAAAGGAGTTAATGCCTACTCAGGTGTAATGTTGATTCTTCTAATAGTGGGCTTGAAGCCACTTTGATTGGAATTTGAGACACAATCAGCAGTAGAGTGTTTTTATTTTTACGTTATTTATTTTTTCTTACAGTTAGAAGTGGTTTGCTCCTACTTTTAGGTATAATTTTCATTTTGGCTCGGCGCAATGTTTGTAAATATTAAGAAAAGTCTTGGAGCGCGCTGTGAAGAGGAGACCTGCTGGAACACGCAGGACCAGTGCACGGGCTCCCAAACTCTGTGTATCAAACATGTCACGCTTTTGAGAAACAACAATGAAAAGGATCATATCATCACTCGGGAACAAAGGCAGGAATGCAAACCTGCAACATAACTATTCGGAGTGAGCTCTGACAGCTTTAAAGTAAGGTCTAATAAGCCAAGGGAGATTCCATACGCTTGCCATCGTTGCATACCTTATACAGGGCTGAGCAAATGTTTGTTTCAGTTACCATTAGTGGGATGTTGGTATTTTCTTATTAAGAGCGGCCAAGTAATTTTATCATGATCTACTCATACGCCTTTAGGACTGGGTTGGGAATTGGATGGTATTTGAATGGCGAGTACGCCCTATTTTTTAAAGTCTTTATGTATTTTACAGAGCAAAAAAAATATGAAGCTATTCCCTACACTGGGGGCTAGTGAGAACAAGTAAAATGCCTATGATTAGTGATGAGAAAATCAGATCGCTGTATGCACATCTGTGGCAATTGTATATCTTTACTAGTTTTCTGCATGAAAAAAGCACAGTGAATTTCCTGCCCTCATTCCCCTCATCCTTGGTGACTGGGAAAAATGGGCCAACAGGTAAGCATGACTTATATTGATGCCGTAATGTCACACTTGCCTATCGGTGCATTCTCGTAATCACTGGAGGTCAGGGGAGGGCTGGGCCAGGGGGCAGGGTGGCAATTGCCTGCCAGGCCATCCCAGCTTACATTCGAAAAGCCCGGTGGAGGAAGTAGGAGCCAGAGGCGCGGGACTTCGTATGACAGCTTCCGCACCAGGTAAACAGGAGATCCCCACTCTTTGTAATCCGGCGGCTCTCCTCTCTCTGCATTGCAGGCTGCTTTAATGGGCACTGGTGAGGCTGCATTGATGGGCACTGATCAGGCTGCATTGATGGGCACTGATCAGGCTGTATTGATGCATTATTTTTGTTAAACCTCCTTTGTTGCTATTAACATTAAATTATGTTACCACATTGTATCATATTTGTCTTGCTTCATAACATCAATATCTGTTATGAAACCAGGTGGGCATGGATGGTGAGCTGATTCAAGGGTTCAATGGGCCACTTGACTGGACTTGCCCCCCAGGCCTAAGGCTGCCATCCCTCCCCTGCTGGAGGTCACTATTCTCAGTGACCATGGCAAGAGGAGAGATAGAGATATCCATTGGTAAGGGGCCATTTGCCAATCCGCCTAAAGTCAACCTGGCCTAAAACGTTTTTAGATATCAATGATTTCGAAGGGAAGGTGCTTTGCAATGCTTGTATTAATTTTTATTATTAATAATAATAATAATAATAAAGTATACTTTATATAGCACCTTTAAAGGTGGCTTCTCAAAGTGCTTTACAAGGAGAACACAAGAAATACACAGGATAACAGGAAATACACAGGATAACATAAGCGATAAAGGGACAATTAAGTGAAAACTTGTCTAAAGAAAACATTTCTAATTCAATCTGGATTCATGAAGATCCAGAACAGTACTGACAAACATTTGGAAACAAGTTAAAGACCTGTGTTGGCCTACAACATTTTGAAGGTAAGTACAGTGTTAACGTTCAGGCACCTTGTAGAGGCAGTCATCATCTGCCCCGTACCCACGATCAGAAAATCGTACGAAAAATACCGATTTCGAAGCGATCGTACGATAATCGGATCGTCAGTACAGAACTTTCGAGGGCCAATCATGACAGTTCATCCAATATTTTCGATCG
This sequence comes from Glandirana rugosa, assembly GCA_018402905.1. NCBI lineage: Eukaryota > Metazoa > Chordata > Amphibia > Anura > Ranidae > Glandirana > Glandirana rugosa. The sequence continues at coordinate 44,902 of BLSH010115318.1, forward strand.
GACGTGCAAGAAAAATTTTCGCGCACGATGCCCGATCGTACAATTTTCGTTTAACCAGTACAGCTGTTGTTCGAAAATGCAATAGAAATACACTACAACACATCACATCGCTTCCGATTTTTTATTCTGTCGTAAGAGAATTTTCATGACTAAAAGTTAACTCTTACGATTCGATCTGAGATTAGCCTGCAAAAATGATCATTCGCCCAATAATCTCATCGTGTGTACCGGGCATTAGTATTCAGATCATTCCCTATGTTCCTATGGGTGTCCTTGGATCCTAGGCTTGGGCTGTACATGGGGCCTCTTCCCTTCCAATACCATGACATAACCCCATCTATCTATTATTAAATGTTCAAGCCACTGTTGGCCAGAAGGTCAGATAAATTAAAGACAAACAAACAGAGTGTGTTGATTAAAGCCCTACTCAAGACTTAAAAAGGTCAGTTTCTCATCCTAGTAGATATGGAGGGAGAGATTAAAAGGGAGTTGAAGTTTAACCAAATACACGTATAGATGTAAAGGTAGTGTAGTGCCCCCATAGTGTAGGTGCGTTTTCTAGCAGGGTTTGCTAGGTGAGGTGAACTTTAGTCAGGCCTGAGTGTAAGAGCAGGCCTGAATGTTTTGATCAGGTTCGGGAGGAGAGGCTCAGGGAGGATTGAGTGGACTTGGCAGATGAGGTCACCAGAACCTCCTACTTCTTTCTAGAAACCTGGGGAAGGTTTCTGGTCAGAAAGCTGGGAGATGGGTGGAGCCATTTGGAGTGTTCTGAGGAGCACTGACCAATCCCCAGGCAGGATTGGAAGGGTGCAGGCCTCCTTATATATTCTGAGTCAGCCCAATCTGGAGAGAAGTGTTGGGAGGAAAGCTGGAGATTTAGCAGAGCTGTGGAGGCCCCCTACCCGGGAGGTCGCCCCAGTCTGGGGAGGGTGACCTTGGGGCCTAGAGGTTCAGGTGCAGCCAGGAAGGTGGTGATTCCTGGAGTCACACAGGGAACAGGAGAACAGCGGAGGTGCTACACAGTGCAAGACTTTAAAGTGATCCACCGGTTTGGTGAGTGACGGTCCCTGGGAACTGCAAGAGAAAGTGCTGGAGCAGGCTGGGAGAGGAAAAGTAGACAGTCTGTGGGAGCCTTGGGAGTCAGTTCAGGGAAAGGAGAGTCACTGCGGAAAAGCAGGTTGGTGGGACCTGGAAGAGAGATCGGCTGGGAGTTGTAGTCCATCAAAGGCCTGTCTAGCACTGGGTGTTCCGGAGGCTCTGCTGTGAGTAGGCCTCACCATATGCTAGCCGCGGTGAAGAGAAAGGGAACAGAGAAGCTTGATACATTTCCTTTCAAGCTGGAAACTAAGTGCAGTGCTGGAGAGAAGTAATGGAGTGAAGATTTACTAAGTTCAGTGCTGGAGAGAAAACTGTAGGAGAAACGGTCAGCAAGTTGAGTGCTGGAGAGTTGTGAGGAGTAACAGTCTGCAGAGGGACGATCTGCAGGGAAGTGCGCATGTACAGGAGTGTATATGGACTTCATGTAATATAATTCTTTGGGCATCCCACAGTCATCCCTTATCCCCATCCAAGTTATTTCCCCTAAATAAAACAACAAAAACAAGAGCCGGCCTGCTCAGTGTCTATGGATGGGTGATATTTGCTTATGATATATGGTGTGATTGAGGGCAGATATAAGGTGAACCACTACTACCAGCCACTCTTAAGGGAGCACAAGGCTACATTTGGGGGCTCGTTTTCCGGGATTACCAGCAAGGCTGCCAGTCGTCGCCCATAGCAATCGCAAGAGAACTGAGCCAGGGGAATGTGTGAGCTGTTTTATTGTCAATGTGGATTCAACTGGAATAAGGACTGCGTGCTCTGTACCTGAACTGTGCTAAATAAGTGTGCTGTTGTCTATAGTAACCAGAGGGAGCTGCCAACAGTACTGCTGCC
>BLSH010115318.1:46846-61304 GCA_018402905.1 Glandirana rugosa
TAGTGTCCGGGGACTTACACATCGTTTTTTAATGAACTGACGATCGGTCCGGAAACTACCTGATATTGAGGGTCGGGTAGAGAGAAGGTCCAGGGTGCTGGACGAAAAGGAGTCACTGAGAGGAAAGGGACTTGACTGAGGGTTCCGAGGGTGTCTGACAGGTGATAAGGAGAGGGTCGGAATACTCAGACTCATGGAGGAGAAGTGTCGGGTGGAAGTCTGGAGATGTAGCAGAGGCGCTGTGGAGGCCCCTACCCGGGAGGTCGCCCCAGTCTGGGGAGGGTGACATTGGGGTCTGGAGTTTCGGGTGCAGCCAGGAAGGTGGTGTTCCTGGAGTTGCACAGGGGAACAGGAGAACAGCGGAGGTGCTACACAGTGAGAGACTTTAAAGTGATCCACCGTTTTAGTGAGTGACGGTCCCTGGGAACTGCAAGAGAAAGTGCTGGAGCAGGCTGGGAGAGGAATAGTGGACAGTCTGTGGGAGCCTTGGGAGTCAGTTCAGGGAAAGGAGAGTCACTGAGGAAAAGCAGGTCGTGGGACCTGGAAGAGAGATGGGCTGGGAGTTATAGTCCATCAAAGGCCTGGCTAGCAGTCAAGTAATTTTTTGCTACACATTCAGGGGCCTGTGATCCCTGCTCTGTAATGAGTGTTTTGGAGGTTCTGCTGAGAGTAGGCCTCGCCATGTGATAGCCTTGGTTAAGGGAAAGGAACTGGGAAGCTTGATAAATTCCCTTTCAAGCTGGAAACTAAGTGCAGTGCTGGAGAGAAGTAATGGAGTGAGAGCTTACTAAGTTCAGTGCTGGAGAGAGAACAATAGGTGAAACGGTCAGCAAGTCGAGTGCTGGAGAGTTGTGAGGAGTAACAGTCTGCAGAGGGACGGTCTGTAGGAAAGTGCACATATACAAGAGTGTATATGGACTTCATGTAATATAATTCTTTGGGCATCCCACAGTCATCCCTTATCCCCATCCAAGTTATTTCCCCTAAATAAAACAACAAAAACAAGAGCCGGCCTGCTCAGTGTCTATGGATGGGTGATATTTGCTTATGATATATGGTGTGATTGAGGGCAGATATAAGGTGAACCACTACTACCAGCCACTCTTAAGGGAGCACAAGGCTACATTTGGGGGCTCGTTTTCCGGGATTACCAGCAAGGCTGCCAGTCGTCGCCCATAGCAATCGCAAGAGAACTGAGCCAGGGGAATGTGTGAGCTGTTTTATTGTCAATGTGGATTCAACTGGAATAAGGACTGCGTGCTCTGTACCTGAACTGTGCTAAATAAGTGTGCTGTTGTCTATAGTAACCAGAGGGAGCTGCCAACAGTACTGCTGCCTGCTACTCAGCCGCCCCAAAACAGCGCTGGGGATGGACACTTAAAAAATTCTAATCGTGCAATTTAGTGACTTGTACCATGTGTTGTTGTCCGTAGCAACCACGGCGGGCGAACGCACCCATGAATTACAAATATGCCCTGCGCCATGTTACGGCCAAATATTCCCACTGGATTACAAATATATCCAGCGTTCTGCTAAAGCTGGGCATTACAATTACTTTGCAAATGACTGCTCCAGTATACCTGACTGTTCTTGTTGCTAAGGGAAGAGACTGTGTTTGAGGTGTGCCTTCCAGCAGAACAGTGGATACTACCATTTATTGTTGCCACTGGCCATTACTGTCAGAGTCCACAAGTCTGGACAAGTCCTGCTAGCGTCAGAGTGTCTGTAAAGTTTCATCCTTCACACAAGGGGTTACACCATCGTGACACACAGCACGCCTGCTTATCAGGACATTTGGCACCAACCCGTCTGGTAACATGGGGGCGGCACCAGGCCCTGGAAGAAGCTGCATGCCTGCATCTAGCATCAGTCACCACAAGGAAAGAGATGGCGGAAGGTGGGAGACTTGCACCAGCGCTGACTTGGCTGTCGAGCCGGGCTTAACAGACCTTGGTGGACACGGGAGTCCGGTTGTAGCCATGCGGGGAAGTCGCCCTGGGAGTCATCGATGGGATGGAGCGGCTGTGCCTCATCTGCCCGGTGTGGCCATTGTGACGCTCCACTCACCCGGTGGGTATTTACAGAGCAGGAGCCACAATATTACTCGGTCTACCTGCAATCAGAGCTTTGCCGTCCCGCAGCAGGAAAGCCGGATCGGGCCTGATGACATCGCCACAAGGCGGAGTGGAGTTACGGCCTAGCGACTCCCTCGCGAAAATCAAGGACAGAGGGAAAGGAACAACTGTCAAGGCCTACAGCCTGGTCGGGGACTTGGGAACCGTAAGTACCATTGAGCTGGAGCCCAGGGTCCCTGAAATGCCTGCTGTGTCTCCTCCTGCAGGCATCCCTATTAGGCCGGTGTCAGTGATTGAGGGGGAGGCGCCCCCTGTTGAGCCGGAGGAGGATGTGAAGCAGAGGGCTATAGACTGGGGGTCACCCAGACTGTTAGTGGAATTTGGGTCCCTTGAGCACCTGGCAGAATAGTCGTCTCATAGTGAGGGGTCGGATGAGGATGCAGCTGAAGGTTCATCGGCCCTCTACTTCTCGGATGAGGATGAGAAGAAGCCCTCTCAGGATACCAGTTCATCAACAGATGCCCCCAGTTCTCTCTATCAGACTTTTCTGAACAGGCCTTCCACCACCCAGACCAGAGGGCCCACATACCGGCAGATGGTAGTGAGATCCCCTGCTACCCAAGTTAAGCCTGGGAAAGGGAATTGAGTCAAATTGCCTAGGTTTTCCAGGTATCAGTGGGAGGTTCAACGCTGGGTCGCTCTGGAGTGGGGCCTGGACTACCCCTACATCCCACCCCATGCCATGGAGATCGTTGAGAGCTGAAGGGGGGAATGGGAGGACGAAATGACATGAGACTACCTTCACATACCCAAACCCTTGTGGGTCTTGAGTGCAGCTCCTGGGAGAGATTCTTGGAATTGAAGAAGGAATGGAGCCTTGGGCAGACCATCAAGAAGGATTGTGTGATGATTGTGAAGCCCAATCAGTCTTCAAGGAGCTATTCGATTTCAGTTCAGGGAGAGGGGGACCAGCGGGTGAGATTGCCTGATCCTCATTATTATGTGTAGAACTGTGATGTGGTACAGACTATGCAGCACACTCCAAAGACTGCCGGAAGAGTAGCAGACTTTGCACTTTCCCCTGAACTGCAGGACAAACAAGCCTGCCACCCTGTGCCCTGGTGGAAGGGACTTGCCCACTGGAAGGACACTTGGGTGAAGTTTACCCTATTTGTTTTTTTTCCTCTCTTTGGAGGCTGCAATCTGGGAGGGGCTCCTCCCACCAGGAACTTTAAAGATTTCTTCATTAATGCTTTTCTTTTTCTGCTCTGCTGTGAGTCTCTAACCCCTCACTGTCAGAGCAGGCAGGTCAAGGACTGTGTGGAAAATTGTTATGTTTCTCTTAGAAAGCTCGTAACCCCCTCCTGATAGATTGTTTAGTTAGTTAGTTTAGATAGTTGTGTTTCCCTTCTCTTAGGATCGAACGGCTGTTCATCTATATCCGCCGAGAGTCAAGTCAAACGTCAACTGTTGCTAAATAGGCGGGTGGAGGGCTTCCCCTTAGGGGGCGGTGCTCCGACCCAGGAAGTGCACAGTAAGCTGCATGTGGATAGATTCAGGGATTGTAGATAGGAATTGTGATAAACTGTATATTGTAAATATTGCAAAAATGGAGATGATATATTCTTGATACTTATTTATTCATGTACAGTTTTGTATTTCCCCTTCCAAGTTTGTTCCCTTTTCCCCTCCCATTTTCTGATTCTGAGATGCCCAAGAGCTATTTTTGTAATTTTTTTAGCTGGGGACCAGCTGATGTTGTTTGGGGGGGGTGAGTGTAGCGCCCCCATAGTGCGTTTTCTAGCAGGGTTTGCTAGGTGAGGTAAACTTTAGTCAGGCCTGAGTGTAAGAGCAGGCCTGAATATTTTGATCTGGACCGGGAGCAATGTTGCCAACCCCCCGAAGACAAATTTACTGGCAGGATGCCAAAATTTCCAAAGGCATCAATTTTTTACTGGCAAATATTATGACATTTACTGGCAGATTCACATTTTTTACTGACACTGCAAAAAAGTACCTAAAATTATAGTTTTTGATGCTAAACGGTGCAAATATCAATAGTTTAACTATAAACACATAGCTAGTGCTATTAGCAATGTATTTAAGTTAAATAAAAGTCAAAAAACATATTTCTCTATTCACATGAAGGTCAGGTTACTATAACCCAGCCAGCACAGAGTTCCCCCTTACATCAGAGTCTGCAGGAATCCTGTATCTGCAGGATATGTAAAGTAGCGAGTGTACAGCTTGTATAACAGTGTAAATTTGCTGTCCCCTCAAAATAACTCAACACACAGCCATTAATGCTTAAACCACTGGCAACAAAATTGAGTACACTCCTAAGTGAAAATGTCCAAATTGGGCCCAATTAGCCATTTTTCCTCCCCGGTGTCATGTGACTCATTAGTGTTACAAGGTCTCAGGTGTGAATGGGGAGCAGGTGTGTTAAATTTGGTGTTATCACTCTCACTCTCTCATACTGGTCACTGGAAGTTCAACATGGCACCTCATAGCAAAGAGCTCTCTGAGGATCTGAAAAAAGAATTGTTGCTCCACATAGAGATGTCCTAGGCTATAAGACGATTGCCAAGACCCTGAAACTGAGCTGCAGCACGGTGGCCAAGACCATACAGCAGTTTAACAGGACAGTTTCCACTCAGAACAGGCCCCGCTATGGTCAACCAATGAAATTGAGTGCACATGCTCAGCATCATATGCAGAGGTTGTCTTTGTGAAATAGACATATGAGCGCAGCCAGCATTGCTGCAGAGGTTGAAGGGGTGGGGGGGTCAGCCTGTCAGTGCTCAGACCATACGCCGCACACTGCATCAAATTGGTCTGCATGGCTGTCGTCCCCGAAGGAAGCTAAAGATGCACAAGAAAGCCCGCAAACAGTTTGCTGAAGACAAGCAGACTAAGGACATGGATTACTGGAACCATGTCCTGTGGTCTGATGAGACCAAAATAAACGTATTTAGTACTGATGATGTCAAGCGCTTGTGGCGGTAACCAGGTGAGGAGTACAAAGACAAGTGTGTCTTGCCTACAGTCAAGCATAGTGGTGGGAGTGTCATGGTCTGGGGCTGCATGAGTGCTGCTGGCGTTGGGGAGCTACAGTTCATTGAGGGAACCATGAATGCCAACATGTACTGTGACCTACTGAAGCAGAGCATGATCCCCTCCCTTTGGAGACTGGGATTAAGGGCAGTATCCCAACATAATGACCCCAAGCACACCTCCAAGAGGACCACTGATTTGCTAGAGAAGCTGAGGGTAAAGGTGGTGGACTGGCCAAGCATCTCTCCAGACCTAAACCCTATTGAGCATCTGTGGGGCATCCTCAAATTGAAGGTGGAGGAGTGCAAGGTCTCTAACATCCACCAGCTCTGTGATGTCGTCATGGAGGAGTGGAAGAGGACTCCAGTGGCAACCTGTGAAGCTCTGGTGAACTCTTTGCCCAAGAGGGTTAAGGCAGTGCTGGAAAATAATGGTGGCCACCCAAAATATTGACACTTTGGACCCAATTTGGACATTTTCACTCAGGGGTGTACTCACTTTTGTTGCCATTGGTTTAGCCATTAATGGCTGTGTGTTGAGTTATTTTGAGGGGACAGCAAATTTACACTGTTATGCAAGCTGTACACTCACTACTTTACATTGTAGCAAAGTGTCATTTCTTCAGTGTTGTCACATGAAAAGATAGAATAAAATATTTACAAAAATGTGAGGGTGTACTCACTTTTGTGAGATACTGTATATATATATATATATATATATATATATATATATATATAAATCCAGGATCTGCAGAATCTTGCAACAAAGTATATACAACAGTTTCGGGTCCATGAGGACCCTTCCTCAGGCATAGAAAGTCTAGTCTACATTGACAGGTATATAACAAGTAAATAGGTGATACCTATGATAAATATAAATTGCCTACCCTGACCACTGCATTCTTTATGCTGGTTGCTAAGTAATCACTGAGTTCTTATTTGAGGTAGGCTAAAAAGCTTACAGAATGTAATGGAAGAGTTTCATTTTTGAATATGATTGGGCTGCTGAGCGCTGTACATGTCTGTTAGACATGTACAATGTATTTCTTGTGGCACAGCAATTAGAGCATATTGTGTGGGTATAAGGACTGTTGCATATGTGTGTCATGTACACAGCGAGTAGACTCAGCTTTTTTTTAACCATGCCTCCTTTAAGACCCACTGTCATAGGTGTGCGCACAGCAGTGTTGCCAACCTCCCGCAAGGTTTTTTACTGGCAAAACATGGAAAATTTACTGGCGGAGCACATTTTTTACTGACAACCTGGAAAATAACTGAACTCCTATTAAAAACTAAGACAATTGATATTTAAACACAACATGGAAACACTAACAATACCCATATCAAGTAGTTTGCCCGGTTTACACTTAAAAAGTCAGCACAGCATGACAAATTATCAGACCCTGATATTTTTAGACAGTTGTAAAAATCACGGATTTTTACAAACTGTCAGTAAATTTACTGGCGGTTGGCAACACTGGCGCAGTTTGTGCCAGTTGTGCCTGGGCACACCCTAATCACCCTGTGCAGTGCAGCTTCCCCTTAGTAAACTGTGTTTACTATCCTAAAATAATTTTAAAAATAACATGTCTTATGCTCTACTGACACCATCTACTATCCTACTGGCACTGTCCATTCTTTATTATATTTGAGAATAAGAGTGTGTGTGTATATACTGTATATATACATGCATACGTGTGTTTGAGCTTTGGGGTGCATACCCTAATGCACCTATGCCCACTGTTCTTGCAATTTAGTCGCACCTACTATTTGGTGCCAATTTTTTACCTTCCTTTGGGACCTGGGGGGTGGATTACCTGCGCAAAAAAAAAATGTGTATATAAACATATAAATATACAGTATATATAATATATTAGCTTTTATTTAATTATCCATAGCCTCTAGAGTGTATTAAGTTTGTTTGAAGATATATTTTTCCACAGCAATTTAAATTACCGGTTATGACATTACTATCTGATTCAAGATTTTTCACTCGGCTGACATTTCCAGGTTATGTTGTGAATCTGATTATTGATATTACTGGCATTATGGAATAACCATTTTCTGGAATATGACGCAGTTCCTAAGAAAACAGGAAGATGTAAGTCTCTGACCTTGGGACAAGCACCTGCTTTCTCGTGTTTGTTGGTGTCTATTAAATTCATCTCTCTGATTCACCCAACACCTGAACTTGGCAGAAAAATAAAAGACATGAAAATAATTGAGGATTTTTTTTTAAACAGTTGGCCCATCCAAAGCTGAAATGTAATTTTTGGCAGATGATGGCTCCTACATTGCCTAAGAGGGTCCTAAATCTCTCGGGGACTCCATTGGTGAAGTCTCTCCATATTGGCATCCTGGGTCTGCAGACCCGCTTTGGCTGTTGTGAGGCTTTCCCCACTCTCCCTGTTTTTATGGAGAGTGAAAAAAGAGGCACTGGAACACATTAGGTGGATGGGAACAACCCAAACTCCTAGGTGGACAGGAACAAAGCTGAAATTATGGCATGGAGGCATTATAGTTTGGATGGTTGAGTATCCCAAACAAACAAGAAGCCAGGGTTGACTCATCCCACTAGACTCCAACTATTACTAAAGTATCACTTTTGAGTAGACTGAACCTTAAGGCTAGGGTCACACTGTCATGCGGCTCCCAGCAGGGGTCCGGTGAGCCTCCGTTCACCGTATCCGGTCCGATTTCAACCTGAATTTTTGGCTGAATTCAGACCTGAAACGGACCAAAAGACGCACAGGACCCCTGTGAAAACTTGCACCGGAGCCGCAGCTAGGGTTGCCACCTGTCTGGGATTCACCCGGACAGTTCGGGTTTTGAATCATGTGTCCGGATTTCAGACCACCTGAAACCCAAAACGCATTATTCAGACCGGACTATGGCTTCTTAACAGGGTTGTTGGCTGCAGTTGTCTAAGCCAAGAGTGTCTGTTACACTCTCTTTCACACTGCCCAAAGGCAGCACTAACAGTTACCCCCACCCCCACACTGACGGGAGAGGAGAGAGGGCTCAATCTGCTCCTCTTTCTCCCAACCCTACCCTATGTGTCTGCCCACACTCCAAGCCCCGGAAAGTGGGGGCGGGGAATTTGAAGTCCAGTAGTCGCAGATACATCTGGATGAGAGGTGATGAGAGGTGCTGACTGCCAAGGGATGAGTGAATTCACCATTCAGCCTTTTCTGTGACTGAAGTCCCCACCCCCTTTTTTCTCCTGCTTCTGAGTGTACAATAAGGTACATGTATACAAGAGCAGGGGCGTAACGATAGGGGTTGCAGGGGTTGCAATTGCAACCAGGCCCCATGGTCCAGGGGGCCCATATGCCTCCCTTGTACACCTGAATAGGAGGGATGGCGGGTGGCATTTAGATGAACCAATCTCCTATCCAGTTTACTTGTCTTCTGCTGTTCCCAGGGTTCCTGTGTGCTTCCCTGGTCCCCCCCCCCCCCCGACAGAGTTGCTGTCTCCCCCCTCCTCTCTCCTGCTGTAGAAGATGTGTCATGATGGAAAGATTGGAACTGGTCGATAAATTTGTAATTTACCCACTCCTTCCTTTTCTGAATGAACAGAGTCAGTGATTGGGACCAATTGGTTCATTCATAACTGAAGCATAGTAAATTGTTTTTACTATACTTCCATTTCTGAATGAATGGGAGGCTCGGTGCACAGCGATTCCTGTCCATTCATTCTGTGAGCTGAGGCTACACAGACGAAAATTGAGAGCTGAGATTTGTTTAGACCCCTGATATCTCATCAAAGCCCCCCAACAGAGCTCCAAAAAAAATTGTAAAAAATTGTAAAAGAAATAAAATGAAATGGTAAAAAAATAATATAATTAAAATAAGAGTTAAAAACTACTTACACCAGTGAGGGAACTATCAGGATTGCAAAGGTTGCAATTGTGACCAGGCCCTGGCATTTCACCACCATGGGAAGGCCTGAAGATGGCAGAAAGGGGGCCCGCTGCAGAACTTGTGAAAGGGCCCACCTGTGGTACTGTAATAAAGGGACCCACAATAGAAGTAAAGGGTTCAGGATCAGTGGGAAGAGGAAAGAGACCTGGCCAGGGGTCAGGGGGCCCTTCATAATTTCTTGCACCGGGGCCCTGAAGGTTCTAGTTACGCCTCTGAACAAGAGTGCAGCGCTATGAATAAATAGTCCAATTTGCACCATCAATGGTCATGCAGTGCAATAATGTTCATTAAAGAGCTTCCCAAGTGCTTCAGGATGAAATGTCAAAAGTGCCAAAACATGCATTAAAGGTGCATTAGTGATATCCACCGCCGATATAAAGATGGCCGCTCACCTCCCTGTGTGGATCCCCAATAGAGGATCACATGCGCTCTTAGCCCTCTAAGAGGGGAACAGGATCAGTCCACTCCTGGTACACTTCAGGTCCACCAAGCCAGTAATAAATTCTCCCCTCAAATGGCTCCCAGGTCATGAGATAAGGAGTAGATATAAAAGGAAAAAAACTAAGTGCTCTCCGCTTGATAAAGATATTTAATATAAAACAAATTGCACTTACATATATAGCACTGATACCCAGTGCAGGAACGATCGCTCAGATAAAACCAAATACAAGACACGCTCGTATGATAAAGCCAGCGTCGGCCGCGGGTGACGTCACAACCTCCCTCCTCCTCCGTACGCGTTACTTTCCGGAACCGGAACTTCGTCAGCGGATTGATCCGCTAACGAAGTTCCGGTTCCGGAACGTAACACACTTGTAGTTTTATGCACTTGTAGTTTTATGGTATCTATATAGGACCTATTGCTGGGCACCGCCACTGCCAAGTCAGCAGCCCCAGCAGACTCATAGCTGTCACTCAAACGATGCACTATAGTATTCTTCCTCATTCCTTCCCTGACAGCTATATAAAATGGTATGTGGGTAGGTGAGGGGAGGGGCAGAGAGGTGAGGGGAGGGGCAGAGGAGCTGGGCCAGAACATACAGTAATTAGACACTGACAGAAGAGGAGAAGGCTATTTCATGCAAGGAGCGAGAGGGTTGTGCTAGGGATCTGATTCTCCCGCAGTAGTCGAATTTTCTAAGATGTCAAAAGGTACATTGCAATTAAGCAATATAATATTTTTGAAAAAGAAAATCACTGCAAGTGTTTGAGATACTTGATTTTTTTGTGATTTCAACTACATTTTTTTTTCCTCGGTGGCAGGAAGTTTTTAAACTGAAGTATAGGTGGAGGTCTCAATGTCATAAAAGCAGAAGCTGACTAAATGACAAAATCACACGCGGAATTAAAGTTATAAAAAGCTTAGATTGGTTTAAAGAATATGTAAACCCAACATTTTATATTCCTGATATGTGCTTGCTGTACCATGCACTTGTATGAGAAAAGATCCTGTTCTCTTTGTATTGCTTCCTTTATTTGGAATCTCTGGTGTTCCTGTCAGTCCCTCTTCTTTCCTATCAAAAACTGACCACACTAAGCAGGGAAACACATCTTTGTCAGTTCTCTAGGTATGCTGGGAACTCAGCCTGCTCTCCTCCAATGATCAGACTTTGTCCTGACATACCCTCACTGCACAGCCATTCACTGGGAAGCTCAGTGTGCTAATTTTTCTCCTCCCTCAGCCCCCATGCAGCTGAGAACAGAGGGAATGTGATCGCTTACAAAAGGGGAAAAAAGTATTTATAATGTTTTTTTTGTATATCTATAAATAAGTGTTTTGCTTTTCATTTCTATTTTAAACTGAATGGGTTGTTTTACAAGGTTAGGGTTTACATATACTTTGAAGTAAGTATAGTATATATTATTTTCAGTGTGCATATAACTCAATGTTATTTTGATGTGACTTTTCCATTTTTACCTGCTTGCTCTATCTATGACATTTGTATTATTGTTTTAAATACTGAAAATTGTAGATAAGCCAGTAGAGGGAGCTCTCTGTGGGGCTCAGTGGAATTTCCACCCACCCTCTCTATTCGTCCTAATCATCAATAACAAAGGAAAAGAAAGTGAGCAAATTGAACATGTAGGTGTCACCAGAACAGGAATAGAGGGGAAATCTTCCAATGGGGACGCTTTTTTCTCAGACAGCAGTCTAAGGGCTTGTTTACACTTGCTTCAAAATGTAACATTGTACACACTTTTTAAAGCACTCTGAATGCCAATCAAAGCCCCGTCACTAAATAAAATGGTTACCCTACAGTTCTGTTCACACGTTGTGTTTGCTTTGCTTCCCTTCAAAAATGATACCTTGTGTCACTTTCATGGTGCTTCAAAGCGTCTTCAAAGCCTCCATAGAAGTCTATGACAAAGCTCGCTTACAGCACTTGAAGCTTTTGAGAGGCTTTTATTGAGCTTTAGCTTTGCTTTGTTTGGAGGTATTGCAGGTATGAGATAACAACACACACACTTGGCATTTGCCAAGCTTCATTAACCACTTGCTTACTGGGCACCTAAACCCCCTTCCTGCCCAGGCCAATTTTCAGCTTTCAGCGCTGTCACTCTTTACAATTGCGCGATCATGCTACACTGTACTCATGTGAAATTTTTATCATTTTTTTCACACAAATAGAGCTTTCTTTTGGTAGTATTTAATCACTGCTGGAGTTTTTATTTTTTGCTAAACAACAAAAAAAGACCAAAAGTTTTGAAATGTAAAATTTTGCAAACTGGTCATTTCTCTCCTTCATTCGCTGATGAGGCTGCACTGATTAGCACTGATATGCTGCACTGATTGGCACTAATAGGCACTGATGGGCACTGCTAAGGTGGCATTGATGGGCGCTGGTGAGGTGACACTGGTGGGCACTGATAGGTGGCAATAATAGGTGGCACTGCTGGGTGGCACTGATAGGCACTGATAAGACAGCACTGATGGGCACTGGTGGGCATTGATAGGTGGCATTAATAGGTGGCACCGATGGGTGGCACTGATGGGCAGCACTGAAGAGCACTGATAGGTAGCACTAAAGGGCACTAATAGGTGGCACGGATAGGTAGCACTGATAGGCCCAGGTAGGCGACACTGATAGACAGCACTGATGAAGCACTGATTGGCATTGATAGGTGGCACTGGTGGGCACTGGCAGGTGGCTCTGGTGGGCACAGATTAGGCAGCGATGGCTCTCACCGATGTCCCTGGTGATCGGAGTTTTTTTTCTCCTATCAGTACGAGGAAAAAAACAGCCAATTACCGACTCTGTTTACATCACATGATCAGCAGTCATTGGCTGACAAGGTGTCAGAATCGGCCTGATACTCTGATCAATGATCAGCCGAATCTCATGGACTCGCTGATCATATAGCATGCCGCAGGCAGCGCATACACGGGAGGACGTACATGGACGCCCTCTCGGCAATTTAGGCCCGCACTGTAGATGTCCTTTGGCTATAGTGTGGGTGCAAAGGGGTTAAAGCTTCAAAAACACATCACCAAAGCATCACTGAAGCATCACCGAAGCACCATCAAAGCACCAAAAGCACATCAAAAAAGCATGTGTTAAAGTTGAAGCAAGAGTAAATGAGGGGATTTCCTTCACATTGGAAAGATATTTTCACACTTCATGTTGAGTTTACAAAAGAGGAAATGAAAGAAAATCACCCTAATGGCACACAGATGGCCAAAAAACTGACAGCGGTTTTATGCCTTCCCTACTCAATCAAAATGGCTTTAGATATATTAAATAAAAAGGGCACATATTCGTTTTGCCCTAAGCTAACCAATCCCACCATTCCCATCCACAGATGAATATCTACTGAATTCCTATGGCTGGATCCAGCACCGCAGGTCCTCTATCTCCTTGCTGTGTATTACAGCCCAGTAACCTTCTATGGTACTTGCCAACCTTCATCTCCAGCCTTGGGGGACATAGAGAGACACCCCCATAGATGTCTATAATCTTGTTATGCAGAGGCGTGACCAATTGATGAAATGTACACAGGACATTGGATCTCAGTAAGCATTCATCTGTGGAAGGGGAGAATGGAGTGCACTTATCCTTTAGTTAAAGGGATCCTCATCTCTGACCCAAGATGTATAGTTACATAAATGGGATAGCTGCAGAATTCGGGAATTTTCAGAACCTGCATAATAAAACTTCTTTCCTTTCCCCTGACTGTGGACAGTCAATCCCTATTGAGTTCTGTGGGGGAGGGTTTCCAAATCATCAGGAGATGGCCCTGTAGAAGTCTAAGAAGGGTCAACGGCACAGGCATGGCGAGGAGAAAAAAGATTCTTGGGGGCCGTGACTGTCAATTTCAGGTAATTATGCCTCTAGGGTGGAGAAGGGGGCTCCTTTAGGTTGGGGTGGGAAGATAACCTTACTTTTTCTGAAATAAAATGGGAAATATCTATTCTTTATATATTTTAAGGTGAAAAGGTGACATTCAAGAGATAACTGACACCTCCTTAATAACAGGACCCATAAACGGCCAGGATATGGAAGCTCATGGAAACACTTTAATTTTGAAGGCAAAATAACTGTGGTCTTAAAAATATAGTCATTCCATCGAAAATATTCTGGTGTCACTGCCAAGAGAGGAACTCGCAAAAATATGAAAATGTGGCAGCAATGTAATTATTTTGCCATAACCGCTCGATGTCTGAGATCTTTTCGTAGTTTTCCTATATAAGCATGAAATTCCATACGTATAATTACGTCAGCGTGCCACAAGTATGCATTTCTATATCTTTCTACCAGTCGCCAGGCTTGCCCAGCTGGAGGCATTCTAATGTTTATTGCCTCTGCTGTCCACATGACTCTTTTCATTTCTTTCAGTGTATGTGAAGACATAGGGAACAAATTTAAAGATATACTCTAGACCAGGTATTCTCTAGCTAGGTTCAAGAATGTAGCATGGCATTATAAGTAGTGTTGAGCGAACCCGGACTGTAACGTTCGGGTCCGTACCGAACTTTCGGGTGTCCGTGGCACGGACCCGGACCCGGACATTTCAAAAATCGTTCGGGTTCGGTCCGGGGTTCTGCTATTTTACTCCACGTGTTGAGAAGCTGCAGGGCAGCCAATCAACAAGTGTTTCACTGGTTTGCCCTTAGAAGCCATCACAGCCATGCCTACTAATGGCATGGCTGTGATTGGCCGGTGCATCATGTGACCCAGCCTCTTTATAAGCTGGAGTCACAGTGCTGCAGTCACATGCTCCTTGGGTTAGTGTAGGGAAAGGTAGCTGACTGCGTGAGGGACAGATTTGAGACATTTTAAGACCTGATCCTGCATCCTGAGATAGATTACTTTACTACTGCTGTCTGTGCTGTTGCTCTGAGGACAGATAGCAGAAATTAGAGATTTCACATACCGCTGCTTTGAGTTGCAGATCAAGCTCTGC
>BLSH010115318.1:65743-105705 GCA_018402905.1 Glandirana rugosa
TTGAGTAAACTTACCACACCAACTGGGCTGGTGGTTGTTGTATCGTTACTTACGGGTACACACAGGAGCGACAAGTAGCAGTAACCAACGATCCCACGACCACCGACCGGACAGCCGTGGTACCTTTGTGTACTGAGTTTATGTCATGTTCAACGACACTTAGATCAATTCAGAACTTCGCTCGCCCTAAACCGGGTGACAACCATCAAACCTCTGGGGACCAGAAATACTAGTCTGACGTCTCTGGAGGACCACTCCCCTCGACCCTTAACGACGGGACGTTTTGAAATGTAAAACCATGTCCATAAGAGCCTTGTGGTCCGGTGCGTTACAACTCCCGAGGCCACACGGGTTCGTAACGATCCTACTTTTTTATTTTGGGTATTCGTCCAACCGATTCAGGAATATTAATCTCAACTCGCTTGGAGACCTTCAAGCCCAAGACGACCAGGCAGGCTTGAAGCCCTGTTTCAGGTCCAGGCCCAGGCCTGCCTTGGGCTTGCTAGCGTGCCTGTTGCTTGGGGTAACTTTAGTTACCCCTGGGCTTGAAAGTCCGTGCGATCGTTCGGGTTCCGTCCGGACCCGGACCTGGACTTTGTCCCGAAGTTCGGACGGACCAGCAGAACCCGAACTTCCAGAGGTTCGCTCAACTCTAATTATAAGGACTTAGCCAACCTGCTTATGGGTTTTATTTTTTCATCCTAGCAATGCTTGGGCACACCGGAGCCCTCAACATTGCGTGGCCTGGTGTTCCGAGAATACCTGTACCAAAATGTAAAGTTTTGCAGGGCAGCAATTCCCAGCTCCCCTCACCAGGAGGTCTCTGCAGTCTGATCATAAAGACCAGGGGTCTCCAAACTACCAACAGTGGGCCAAATCCCGCTCGCTTCAAGACTTAACTAGATTCACAGCAACTTGTACTGTATTTGAGTCATGTGTTTCCATGGTGCCGACAGGCCAGCCACCAGCACCCTAGCAACCAATGACGATGAACAGCGAGGACACACATGGGCATTCATTGCTATGTTGTTGGTGGTCGGGTCAACCACACCATTCAAATGAGTTGTGTTGGTCCAGGAGGGCAGCATCCAGAGCCATCCCTGCATTCAGAAGAGGACTTGCTTATTTCCTGTCCTCCATCTGGATCTGATCCTCCTCCCACCTTGGGCCATGCTGTGGCTGTGGTGAAGATTCTGATATGAAAGGGGGGTTCTGATATATAGAGGGGCATCTAAAAGACATTTGTTTTGTTACAAATCAAAATTCAGATGACATTTTTATTATTCTGAAATTCGGAGGTATCCGAATCACAATAGTAACAAATTTCAACCAATCAGAAATAAATTATAATGAAACAATAAAATGAATTTGTTTAATTCGGATATTTGAAGCATCTGAAATAACCTAACAACTTAACTACTGATCCAAATTGATTCAGATCCATTTCGTTTTTATGTTCCATTAACATCTTTCATTATTATAAAATATGCACTACATATGAAATGGAAACATATTTCAATAAATACAGTAAGGCAGGGGAGCTCAGCCTTTGCCCCATAGACCACATGTGGCCCTCAACCTCAAACCAGGGAAGCACATGCCCATACTCTGGGATGGTGGGTCAGCAAGCCCAGATTGTGATCAATGGCAGTGATACCAAGTGTGCTTTGCCTGGGACCTTTCTAGCAGCCTGGAGAGCGATGCCAGCAGAAGCAGGAAGAGGAAAAGGTCAGTGTATTAACCACTTGCCGACCACATAACTTAGTTATGCGTTGGCAGAGCGTCTCTCCTATGCTGAATCAAGCACCTGGGCACCGCGCGGCTGGGCTATGATTAGACACAGCACAAGCTAATCAGCGGGTGCCGGCCAATAGACGTCCGCTGGCACCCGCTGATCGGCGAGGAGAGAGGCTGGACAGAGCTCTGCCTATGTAAACAAGGCAGCATTCCGTCCTGACAGGGGTAAGTGATCCATCACATCCCTTAGTAAAAGAACCACATAAAGTGCACAAAAACACAGGCTAGGCACATACTTAACCCTTTGATCATCCTAGCTGCTTAACCCCTTCCCAGCCAATGTCATTAGTACAGTGGAAGTGCATATTTTTAGCACTGATCACTGTATTAGTGTCACTGGATCCCACAAAATGTCAGTTAGTATCAGAATGTCCGCTGCAATATCGCAGTCTCGATATAGGTCGCTGATTACTAGTATAAAAAATAAATAAATAAAAATTCCAGTATATATCCCATAGTTTGTATATGCAAACCAATCAATATATGCTTCCAAAAATATGTAGCAGAATACATATTTGCCTAAATATGAAAAAATTATATTTTTTACAATTTTTTATTGGATATGTTTTATAGCAGAAAGTAAAAAATATTGCTTTTTTTTTTCAAAATTGTCGGTCTTCTTTTGTTTATAGCGCAAAAACTAAGAAAAGTTTTTTTGTGGGAAAAAATAGCATAAATGTTATTTGGGCACATTGTTGCATGACCAAGCAATTGTCAGTTAAAATAACGCAGTGCCATATTGTGAAAAATGGCCTGGTCATGAAGGGGGGGTAAAACTTCTGGAGATCAAGTGGTTAAATATCAATGAGCGCTTATAAAAAAGGATTATTAATCTCATTTCACACTGATCCGAAGGTGCAACGCAGTGCACCTGCAGCTTTCCTGTGGGTTACCTGCACTGAGCCATAGACTTCTATTATATCCTGCTGGTTTGATGAGCTTTCAGAAAGTGCACCACAACTGCAAGTCTAACCTGCAGGAAAGCCACAGGTGCGCTGCATTGCAGGTGCGATGCGGGTAAACCGCAGCACATCAGTGTGAAAACAGCCTTATAGGGGGCTCAGGACGTTAAGGGCTTATTTACATTTGCACTTTTGGGGGAGGTAAAACTCCATAGTTCATTGTGGCCCGCGAACGGTTATCAAATCATTTAAGTGGCCCTTGCTCTTCAAAAGGTTGAGCACCCCTGTAGTAAGGTATACAGTAAAAGCGAAATGAGATAATGGTTTGTACTTACTGTGTTTGGGTTGAATGGAGTTGGATTCATTAGAATCTCCGAAACATAACACAATGAATTAATCCGAAATGAATTTTGTCCCAAATTTTATGATCCAGAGATTCTTATAAATCCACCTCCATCCAACCTAGAGTGCTTAAGTGATCTCCTGAAATAATGAATTTAAATAATTTAAAACACATAACATGTTGAAACGAATATCTTCCGAAATAACTTCCAAAATACGAATCGATTCAGGAAAATAAATATGCAAAACAAATTCCGAAAACAAATCATTCTAACATGACGAATACAATGAAACTAAATTGATAACTGCTTCCGGACCGCCTACCGAAAATTTACTGGGGCAGGGCGGCCGGCTGCGCAAAATAACGTACTTGTACATTGTTTCCTCTTCGGGGTCTGGGGACGCTGATTGAACACAGCGGCAGCCAATCAGCAGGTCCAGCACCGGCGATGGCCACCGGGACCAACCAATCATTCACGGGAGAGACAGAACGGCAGTCTGCCTATGTAAACAAGGCAGACCGCAATTCTGTCAGAGAGGAAAATGGAGATCTTGTGTTTCTGCTAAGCAGAAACACGAATCTCTGTTTTCCTTCAGTTAAACCATCCCCCACACAGTTATAAATCACTCCCTAGGAGCACACTTAACCCCTTGATGGACCCTGATGTTAGCTTCTTCCCTGCCAGTGTCATTAGTACAGTGACAGTGCATTTTTTTAGTACTGATCACTGTATTAGTGCCACTGGTCCCCAAAAAGTGTCACTTAGTGTCCAATTTGTCTGCTGCAATGTCGCAGCCCCACTAAAAATCGCTGATTGCTGCCATTACTAGTAAAAATAAAAATAAAAATGCCATAAAAATATCCCATAGTTTGTATACACTTATTGGTATTTTTACCAAAAATATGTAGCAGATTACATATTGGCCTAAAATGAAGCAGAAATTTGATTTTTTTAAAAAATTTATTGGATGTGTTTTATAGCAGAAAGTAAAAAATATTGTTTTTAATTCAAAATTGTTGGTCTTTTTTTGTTTATAGCGGTGATCATAAATGATGCAGAGGGGATCAAATACCTCCAAAAGAAAGCTCTATTTGTGGGGGAAAAGACATCAGTTTTGTTTGGGTACAGCTTTGCACGACCGCGCAATTGTCAGTTAAAGCAACGCAGTGCCATAGCCCAAAAAATGGCCCGGTCATGAAGGGGGTGAAACCTTCCAGGGCTGAAGTGGTTAACTTAACAAATGAATCCAAAATGATACAATTTTTTTTCATCATGCGCATCTCTAGCTTCTGATATGAAATGGGGACAATGATGTGAAGGGGGGCTCTGGTGTGAAATACAGCTCCAATGTGAAGGGGGCTCTAATTTTTTGGGGGGATTCTCATGTGAAAGGGGAGAAAGGGGTGTGTTTATTCATTCATTTCATCATGTAACAAAGAAAATAAATTTAACCTGTATGCTATACTAAAAAAAAAAACCACAATGTGTGATAATGGTTCCCTCGCAGAGAATTGTTAAAACAAATTGCAATGCCTGGCGGCCCCTTCTGCACTGTGTCTCTATGCAGGCTCTGATATGTGGGGCCCCTCCTGTCTGCAGCCTGATCAGTGCCCTGCAATGCAGCCTTACCAGTGCCTAGCAATTCAGCCTAACCAGTGCCCTGCAATGCAGCCTTACCAGTGCCCAGCAATGCAGTGTTACTAGTGCCCAGCAATGCAGCCTTACCAATGCCCAGCAATGCAGTGTTACTAGTGCCCAGCAATGCAGCCTTACCAGTGCCCTGCAATGCAGGCTTACCAGTGCCCAGCAATGCAGTGTTACTAGTGCCCAGCAATGCAGCCTTACCAGTGCCCTGCAATGCAGCGTTACCAGTGCCCAGCAATGCAGTGTTACTAGTGCCCAGCAATGCAGCCTGATCAGTGCCCAGCAATGCAGCCTGATCAGTGCCCATCCATGCAACCTGATCAGTGCCCATCCATGCAGCCATACCAGTGCCCAGCAACGCAGCCTCATCAGTGTCTGGATGGATCTTGGCTTTGACTATCCCAGCACACCCGCCCTCCCCTCCCTTGAGCCTCCTCTTCCAGTGGCCGCTGTAACAAGGTCCCGTCTACTATAATACATGTCACACTGATTCAATTTGCCAGGATTGGATCAGTGTTCTGCCTATCACTGGCTTCTAGGAGGCAGGACTTTGTTACAGTGGCCACTGGAGGAGAAGGAGGACCGAGGAAGGGGAGGACGGGCACGCTGGCATGACACCCCCCCAATGTGTGGCACTCGGGGCGGACCCCCCCATTGTCACGGACACCCTCCCCTTCCCGCACACCCACACTACCTGCCACAGTTCGCAGTCCTGCACGGTGCAGCTGCTAACGGGAACGGCGTTCCTGCTGTGGTAAAAGTACAGGAGCGCCATTCCTGCAGGACTCAAGCCCTGTTTGTAAGATATATGATGTGGCTCTTGTATGGAAAAGTCCTGTGATGTAGACCATCATTCTTCCAAGAAAAAAAAATGTTTTTCATCTGTTGCAAAGGTGTATTGGGTTTCAGGATTTAAATCAATTTAACCAAAATCAATTCACTCGTTCCTCCTCTTAAAGTCACCCTGTCAGGAAACTAAAATGAGCTAATCTCTACTAAATCTCCTGGTCTCCACAAATGTTCAGTGGTTCCTCTCTCTAATATAGGCCGACAATGTACAGTATATCCCTAGTTGTGCTTCTACATTGTCACCCAGTCACACAGGCTTACAATGGAGCCTACAAATGTCCCTCCTGACATTTTGAGCAGGCACAGACGATTGTTATTGCCATCAGAAAGCATAAAACTGATATTTTTCATCCCACAAATATTTGTATGGTATATCATGTGGCTCTTGTATTGAAAAGTTTGGACCCTGATATTGACCATTGTTCTTTTAATAAGAACGTTTTTCATCTGTTGCAAAGTTGAATTCTTGGGTTTCGAGAGAAAACTCAATTTAGCCAAAATCAATTCACTCATTTCATCTCTTCTAATGACCCTGTTAGGAAACTAAAATTGGCTTAGCTCTGCTTGTCTCCTGGTCTCCACATCTGCTCAGTGGTTCCTCTTCCTATAATAGGGTGACAACGTCTATCCCCATCTCCCAATTGTACTTTTCCATTGTCACCCAGTCACACAAGTGGCCCTCCTGACACTTTGAGTCCATTGTTGCCACCATCAGAAAGCATGTTCAGAGCAATAAGATTCGGCCAACACTGGAGACAGGGACAGGGAGTGGGCAGCTACAAGAGGCTGGAGGCCAGGGGAGGGCTGGGCCAGGGGGAAGGGTAGCAATTGCCCCCCAAGCCACCCTAACTTACATTCAAAATGGCTGACGGCCGATGCCCGCTCACAATTTTTTCTTTTTGTGGAGGAAGGAAGCAGGGGCCACCAACTAACTGCAGACAAAGGGGGGAGGGGGCACCCAGGGCAGGCTGTGCTGATGGGCGCTGACGAGCCTGCATTGATGGGCACTGATCAGGTTGCATTTGATAGGCACTGGTGCGGCTGCATTGATGGGCACTGATGAGGCTAAGCTAATAGGCACTGGTGAGGCTGCATTGGTGGGCATTGATGAGCTGCATTGATGCATTATTTTTGTTAAACCTCTTCTGTTGCTATTAACATTAAATTATGTTACCACATTGTATCATATTTGTCTTGCTTCATTACATCAATATTCATTCTAAAACCAAGTGGGCATGGATGGTGAGCTGATTCGGTGGTTCAATGGGCCACTTGACTGGACTTGCCCCCCAGGCCTAAGGCTGCCAGCCCAGTGGAGGCGACCATAAGTACTGAATGAAATAAATTGAAAATAGTATTTATAGATAAAATTCTATATCATGCACAGCGCACAGAGCAAACTAAATGTCACCCAGTTAAGATTTAGATCTAGCTACCTTATATTATCTGACTTTGGACCTTAGCTAGCAGCAGTCAATGTCACTTAGTGTAAAGCCTGGTGGACAAGCAGAAGTAACAAGCTTGGGTTAGTATATGTTTATCTTGTGTTCCCCGAGACTGAGGTATTTCATTCTATAAGTCTCCGGCTCCCAGCAGATTGCAGCGCCCTCCTCTAGCGTTGGGGCTTCCGACAGCAGACGCCAAGAGAGAGTCCACCTGTCTTCTGTAATCTCACTAATCTGGCCTCATAATTATTCTTTATTAATGGATGCTTCTGCTGTCATTACATACCTCCATTAAGTTCAGTTTGGAGAGCAAACAGAAGAGGACAAGGCCTATGTCACTTTTTCCATATAGAGAGGGTTTACGCAGAGTTCCTGAAATAACTTTGTCTGAGAAGTTTGGGTTCCAGATCGAGGACAAACACAGATG
Organism: Glandirana rugosa; assembly: GCA_018402905.1. Taxonomy (NCBI): domain Eukaryota; kingdom Metazoa; phylum Chordata; class Amphibia; order Anura; family Ranidae; genus Glandirana; species Glandirana rugosa. The sequence continues at coordinate 73,152 of BLSH010115318.1, forward strand.
CCACCATTTAAAACTTTCTCCTGATTTGATTTGCTATAAATAACTTTAAATGAATTGACTGAAAAAAATGAGATTGCCCGCAGTCAGCAGTGTCTTGGACAGAAAGTCTAAGCAAAAAAACCTTTCTATAGTATTTATCGAGTTGACCACCTCATGTAGTGAATTAATTAGGTGGACTTCTTCTATGCAAATTAGCTGATTCCCCAAACCAGACACCCACTCTAATATATTGTCTGCCTGCCTTACCCATGCTATGGCACTTGGCCCATGCTACTGTATGTCTGAGCCTGTCTCCACCATTGTATCATTATGACATGCTACAGATGAAACATTGCTCCACAGCATAACCAATAATGTGCTATTTTGCACAAATTGCTTATTTTTGCACAATTCAGAATTTGTAACCACAAAACAGAAATACATCATTTTATACAGTTATGCATATAATTGTACTGGTCCAAATCATTTGGTGGAGGGGGATTAGGGTGTGGGGTTGTTTTTCAGGGGTTGGGCTTGGCCCCTTAGTTCCAGTGAAGGGAAATCTTAAGGCGTCAGCATACCAAGACATTTTGGACAATTTCATGCTCCCAACTTTGTTGGAACAGTTTGGGGATGGCCCCTTCCTGTTCCAACATGACTGCCCACCAGTGCACAAAGCAAGGTCCATAAAGACATGGATGAGCGAGTGAGTCCTGACCTCAACCCAACAGAACACCTTTGGGATGAATTAGAGCGCAGACTGCGAGTTAGGCCATCTCGTCCAACATCAGCATCTGACTTCACAAATGCGCTTCAGGAAGCAGTCAAACATTCACATAGACACTCCTAAACCTTGTGGACAGCCTTCCCAGAAGAGATGAAGCTGTTATATCTGCAAAGGATGGGCCAACTCAATATTGGACCCTACGGACTAAAACTGGGATGCCATTAAAGTTCATGTGTGTGTAAAAGCAGGCATCCCAGTACTTTTGACAATATTGTGTACAAGGCTCACACTTGTGCGACTTGTCATGCAACTTTGGACATCAAAGTCGCATGGCAAGTCATTCCCCATTTTTTTCAATGATAACGATTCATGTATGTGCGGCTTAAAGTTGCAGTCACTTCAAAGTAGTTCATGCACTACTTGGTCTGACTTTCATGCAACTTGAGGGCCATAGACTTCAATGTTGACTCTCAAAAGGTGCATGAAAGTCATACCTGACTGTTATACAATGTAGCAGTTGTGCAATAGTTTTCCAATATCACTGGTCCAATCCAAAGTCATATCCAAGTTGCAGCCATCCAAAGTTGTGTCAAAGATGCACAGTGGTGTAGTGGATAGCACTTTCACCTGGCAGCAAAAGGGTAACTGGTTTGAATCCCAACCATGACACTACCTGCCTGGAGGTTGCATGTTCTATCTGTGCCTGTGTGGGTTTCCTCCCACACTCCAAAGAAATGCTGGTAGGTAAATTGTATCCTGTCTAAGTTGGCCCTAGTATATGAATATGAGTTAAGCCTCGTACAAACGACACAATTGTTGTATGACCACACGCCCAATTTTTTTCAAAATCTGCTGTCCGTGATTTTTGTCTAGCGTACTGACGGTAGTCAAAATATCGTTTGACAAAGCCAAACGTAATGACTTGTTAGGAGCGTATAAAGAGGAAGTTCAGATAAAATATTGGAAATCAACCACAACTCCACCACTACAACAGTGGGTAAATCTAATTAACAATGCCATTCTAATGGAGGAGATGTGGGCAAGGAAACTGGATAAGGGGCAGAAATACAAGAATACTTGGCTTATTTGGCAGCACTACTCCGCCTCGGACAAACTTCTAAATAAACTGTCTACTGGCTGAATACCCCCCTCTTGCTGGCGATCAATGGCTACGAGAACAACAGGGGGGGATTTCGATTTCGCCCCTCTAACCAGTATTTTTTCATCTACTCTCCAGCATATACTCCTCGAGATTACCCCAGCTCCAGTGCTTCAGGAACCTCCAGCGCTTCAGGAACAATGTATATGTAAAGCGCTGCGTAAATTGACAGCGCTATATAAGTACCTAAAATAAATAAATATGATGCATCAAAGTTACACTCCATAGTAGGTGCAACTTTGGAGTCATACAAGTGCAAGTGTAAATCCCCATACACACGGTGCGACGGTCCTATGAAAACGGTCGTACGACCGATTGTTGTACGATCATCCGACTGTTAGTATGCGTGATTAGAACAGCCGACGTACGATGGTCGTACAACAGAAGTTGGACGAGCAAACTAGAAAACTTTGGTTGAACCAACAAGCGGTCGTACGACCGTTGTATCGTGTGTACAGAGAAATTGGTCCAACAAGTGCAAAACACGCATGCTCAGAAGTCAGGAACGGCCAGAAGTGTCCGTTTGTGTAAACCTACGTTCCTAATTCACAAATCACATTCACCTGAACTTCCTCTTTATATGCTCATAACGGTCACTACGGACGGCTTGGTTATACGATCGCTTAGTGCATGTCAGTACGCAAGATACATGAGCCAACATACCATTTGGGCTGTTCGGTCGTACGACCGTCGCACCGTGTGTACGAGGCTTAGGGCTGACCATACATTATACAATTTTCCTTTAAATTTACCACCACCATATAATATGAGGTCAAAACACTTTGCGTTTGTATCCAATCAGGCAGGTCATTGCACTACATGGCTGAAGGTAAATCTATAGGAATTTGAATAGGAAAATTGTATAATGTATGGCCAGCCTAATGCCTCATACACACGGGACGACGATCGTATGTACGATCGTCTCAAATCGTATGTTGGATAATGTAACTTGCATACTGACTGCACTACACGATCGTACGAGCACATAAAGAACGTTCAGGTGCATGTAATTAGCAGCGGCCGTTCCTGACTTCTGAGCATGCGTGTTTTGCACGATACAACTTGTTGTACCAACTGCTCTGTACACACGATACAACGGTCGTATGAGCGCTTGTTGGTACGACCAAGTTTTCTTGTCTGCTCATACAACTCCCCTTGTACGACCGTCGTATGTCGGCTGTTCTAATCGCGCATACGAACGATCGATTTTGCATACAACGGTCGTTCATACGACCTGTTGTATATGATCGTTGTCCCGTGTGTACGAGGCTTAAGTCTGATAAAATTGGCTTTAGACTGAAGAATGAATGAGTTCACCAAGAAAGATGGAAGCCATAGACGTAGATGAGTGCTTGTAAAGAGCCTAATCTCTGCCCTGACTCTGGAGTTAAACAACTGATATTCATGGTCATTGTTCATTATAATGTCTGCCCTCTACATTTAGCAGCTAGAGTGATGGCTTTATGGCAGGATATTAAGAAACTCACTTTTATTCTTGAATACAGACTTTTAATGGCCCTTGTCCTCTAATTACAACCGATGTTAATAGCGTAACAGTCGCCTCTTGTACCAATGGTTATAGCTAGTGGCTATAAAACAGAGGAATTAGCATGCGGCAGCTCAATGAAATGTAACCTCATTTACATTTCCCGATTGCAGAGGGCACAACACAGTTCACCATAGGAGCCATCAGAACCCCAATGGCGCAGGTGGTGCCTGAGTGGTCTGCAGTCAAAGCTGTCCATGATTGCCAGAGATTCCAGCCACCCAAAACTGTGCATGGTCAGTCAAGGATGATAAGGCAACAAGTTCAAATAAAATAAAACTGACCACAAATCATGACTGCTGAGAAGCTTAGGTGCAGTTTTACCAGCTATTATACCAATACCTTGCCCCCCCCCCCCCACAAAAAAAAGACACCAAACAGATTTGAGTTGGATTTAGGGCAAGGCCACAGCTTTACTAAACTTTCCAATTTTAACAATATCCAAAATACTATACAACAATGCCAGTCACGGTTATACCGTGAGCATCCAAAAGGAAACACCGACAGTCTAAGAGGCCTGTCTCCACCATCAGTGTGAGACAGGCATTAACCACTTGCCAACCGCCCGCCATGGCTTGACGGCGGCAAAGTGGTTTGTTATCGCAAACCACCGTCACCTGACGGCGGCCGCGATAACGATTATTGTGAGCGTGCGCGCACCGCTGGAGGCGCGCTCGCGCGCTCACTGTGTTCCAGGGGGGCCAGGGAGCAGGAAGGGTGGACTCGATCTCCACTGGCTACCCGCAATGCCCCCCTCCGCAGTGAGAGAATGGAGGTCTGTGTAAGTAAACACGGATCTCCGTTCTGACAGAGGGGGAAGGGCTGTGATCACAGGCTTTCTGTATATGGAAGCCGTGATCACTCCCCTCCCCCTGCCAGCCCAGCCCCCATACAGTTAGAACACACTGAGGGAACACAGTTAACCCTTAGAGCGCCACCTCCAGGTTTAGCCCCTTCACTGCCAATGGCATTTACACAGTAATCAGTGCATTTTCATAGCACTGATTGCTGTATAAATGCCAATGGTCCCAAAAAAGTGTCAAAATGGTCCAACATGTCCGACGCAATATCACAGTGCCACTAAAAATCGCAGATCGCCGCCATTACTAGTAAAACATTTAAAAAAAATAAAAACCCCATAAATTAATTCTCATCATTTGTAAACACGGCAACTTTTGTGCAAACCAATCAATAAACTCCGATTGCGATTTTTTTTTACCAACAATATGAGGAAAAATATAAATCAGCCAAAACCAATGAAAAAAATGTTTTTTATATATATTTTTTTTTTGGATTTGTATTTTAGCAAAAAGTAAGAAAAAAAAATTGTTTTTTTTTGCAAAATTGTTGCTTTTTTTGTTTATAGCGGTGATCAGAAATGACACAGAGGGGATCAAATACCACAAAAAGAAAGCTCTATTTGTGGGAAAAAAAGGACGCAAATTTTGTTTGGGTACAACGACGCACGAACGCGTAATTGTCATTTAAAGCGACGCAGTGCTGAATCGAAAAAAGTGCTCTGGTCCTAAAGGGGACATCCTTCCGGGGCTGAAGTGGTTAAACTGATCCCAGCTTTAAACTTGAGGGCATGGCCCATAAATCACTATCCATCGCTGACAAGGTAAAACTGCCAATAAAGCTGTGACAAACTCACAAGGGGCGGTTGGGTGGTCAACTCTTGTGACGTCGGGATCTCTTACGTGGCCTTTTTCTAGAGTTTGGGCTCCACTGAGTCATCTCAAAAGGATTTTTTATACAATCTATAGACAAAAATTTAACAAACATTAAAACATCAGGTTATTCTACCTTGATCGGTGGTAGTTTAACCACTTCCTCTGGTCAATTTTTGTATGCCTCTCCTAAATGTAAAAATCACTTTTTTTGATAGAAAATTACTCAGAACCCCTAAATATTATACATATTTTTTAGCAGAGACCCTAGGGAATAAAATTGCAGGCATTGCAATGTTTTATGTCATACAGTATTTGGTATTTCTGGAAAAAAAAACATTTTCATAAATTAAAAAGAAACAAAACAGTAACGCTTTAACCACTTCAGCCCCGGAGATATTTACCCACTCCCTGACCAGAGCATTTTTTGCGATACTGACAATTGCGTGGTCATGCGACGTTGTACCCAAACAAAATTTATGTCCTTTTATTGCCACAAATAGAGATTTCTTTTGGTTATATTTGATCCCCTCTGCAGTTTTTATTTTTTGCACGATAAACAAAAAAACAGCGACAATTTTGAAAAAAAAAAAAACAATATTTTTTACTTTTTGCTATAATAAATATCCAAAAAAAAGTAAAAAACAAATTTCTTTCTCAGTTTAGGCCAAAATGTATTCTACTACGTATTTTTGGTAAAAAAAATTGCAATAAGCGTTGATTGGTTTACGCAAAAGTTATAGCATCTACAAACTATAGGAATAAATTTATGGCATTTTTATTATTACTATATTTTTTTTACTAGTAATGGCGATTTTTATTGGGACTGCGACATTGCGGCGGACAGATCGGACACTTTTGACACTTTTTTGGGACCATTGACATTTAGACAGCGATCAGTGCTAAAATAGCCACTGATTACTGTGTAAATGTCACTGGCAGGGAAGGGGTTAACACTAGGGGGTGATCAAAGGGTTAAATGTGTTTCCTCAGCATGTTTTAACTGTGTGGGGGCTGGGCTGACTGGAGGTGGAGAGAGATCGTTGTTCCCTATCACTGGGAACAGACAATCTCTCTCAACTCCCCTGTCAGAACGGGGATCTGCTTTGTTTACACTCGCAGATCCCTGTTCTACCTGTCTCGGGAGCAATCGTGGGTGGCCAGTGGACATCAAGTCCGCCCCACCCGCTGATTGGCTCCCCCACTAGCCAGGGAGCGTGCGCACACCCACACCACACGTTCCCGCAAGCGGCGTACTATAATGGCGATTCACGGGAACAAGGGGAGTCTTGCACTAAAATTATTGCTCTCCTTCTAACGTTTGTGGCGATACCTCACATGTGTGGTTTGAACATCGGTTACATATGCGGGCGCGACCTACATATGCATTCACTTCTGTGGGCGAGCACGATGGGAAGGGGGTGCTTTCTTTATTTATTTTTTCTACTGTTTACTTTTGTTTTTTTTTATTTTTTCACTTTCCCCTTAATTATCTTTATTTATGATCACTGTTATTCCGATTACAAGGAATGTAAACATCCCTTGCAATAGGAATACGGCATGACAGGTCCTCTTTACAGCGAGATCTGGGGTCCATACGTCCCCAGATCTCGCCTCTAGGCTGGAAAGCCTGAGAGAGAAAAAAAGGATCTCCCAGCCGCAAAAATGGCAGTGTTTACATCTGCCGAGGCCGTACATGACCTCTTGACATCGCGCCCGGCCTCCGAATGTCATAGAGACTGCCGGAGACCATCTGGTCCGTGGTATTCTCTATATTAAATGGCCGCCGCCGGCCGATTCAGGGGGACATTCCCTTCTGTAAAAGCACTCAAGCGGCTGAACAGCTGCAATGATTGTTTTTAATGTGCAGGGAACCACCGGCAGAAAAAACAATATCTGAATGATTACCTGCAGCTGCAGGCATCATTCAACTATATCCACTGAAAGCCCAGGACGTCATATAACGTTCAGCGGTATGGAAGTGGTTAAACAAAAAGTATTAATTTTATAATTTATGAATCTGGTACAAAGTATTGCAAATATTTTAAAAATAAAATATAGGATTTTTTTTTTGTTTTTAGTTTTTTCTTTTTATGTTTCTCTTTTTTACTATAACACTAAGAAAAAAATGAACAATCAAAATGAATAAAAATGTAAAAAAAAAAGTTTAAATATGAATAGTTGTAAAAATATAAAAAAAAAATATATATAAGCAGGAAATAATAACTACAGTAAGTGGAAAAGGGGAAGAAGTAGTTAATTAGGGCTGATTGGGGAAAACAAATGCCTAGTGCACACTATCAGTTTTTCATCATGCTGGCCAGCTGATTACACTAGGAAGTAGCCGGAACATATGATCTGTATGGCGGGCAGTATGCAGAGGAGACCATTGTGAAACCACTGACCTTATGCAGTCTGCTACATGGGCCGTCCCAGTGCTGCAAGGGAGTGGTGAGCAGTATGGATCTATTTATCCACACCATTTGGTCTATCACATTTATACTTAACAACAACACAAGAACTGTTATAGCAGTGCTTGAAATACAGTCATGGGCAAAAATATTGGCACCCATTCATTTCTGTCAGATAATACATCACTTCGCAAAGAAAATTGTTGCAATTACAAATGTTTAGGCATTCTCACGTTTATTGCTTTTGTTTGTATTGGTATGACACAAAAAAGAGGAGAAACAAAAAGCCGAATCTGACACATTCCACGCAAAACTCCACAAACGGACTGGACAAAATTATTGGCACCTTCTGAAAATTGTAAGCTATAAATGCATTCCAAGTTGGTGATGCTCCTGTAATTTGTAATTAAACTCATCTGTATCAATTAACCCCTTCCTTACCCGGCACTTAAACCCCCCTCCTGCCCAGACCAATTTTTGGCTTTCAGCGCTGTCGCATTTTGAATGACAATTGCGCGGTCGTGCGACGTTGTACCCAAATAAAATTTGCGTCCTTTTTTTCCCACAAATAGAGCTTTCTTTTGGTGGTATTTGATCCCCTCTGCGCCATTTCTGATCGCCGCTATAAACAAAAAATGAGCGACAATTTTGCAAAAAAGAACAATATTTTTTACTTTTTGCTAAAGTACAAATCCATTAAAAAAATTATTCATCAGTTTTGGCCGATATATATTCTTCTACATATTTTTGGTAAAAAAAAAAATCGCAATCGGTGTATATTGATTGGTTTGCGCAAAAGTTATCGCGTCTACAAACTGGAAATTGATTTATGGCGTTTTTATTTATTTATTTTTTTTTTTACTAGTAATGGCGGCGATCTGCGATTTTTATTGGGACTGCGATATCGGGGCGGAAATGTCGGACATTTTTTACACATTTTTGGGACCAATGACATTTATACAGCGATCAGAAATTTAAATGTCCACTGATTACTGTATAAATGTCATTGGCAGTGAAGGGGTTAACCAGCAGGGGGCAGTGAAGGGGTTAATAAATGTTCCCTGGGTGTGTTCTAACTGTGGGGGGGCAGGGCTGGCAGGGACATGACAGATCTCACTGATCCCAGTGACAGGGATCAGTAGATCTGGCATGTCCCCTGTCACAGAACGGGGAACCGCCGTGTTTACAACAACAGGCTCCTAAAGGTGATCGGCGGGTCCGGGCGGACATCGAGTCCGCCCGACCCGCGGGCACGCTCGCGCAGCGTGCGGCGCGCACGCGCGCCGCCGCTGCCGCCAGGGGGCGCGCGGGAGCATGCGCAGTGGAGGACGTCCATGGACGTCCTCCGGGCATTTCAGATCCGCGCTGGAGCCGTACTTTGGCTATAGCGCGGATCTGAAGTGGTTAACAGGTGCTGACAATATAGGAATCATTCCGGCAACCAGTTAAAATGGTGAAAAATTCACTCAACCTTCCTGTTGTGTGTCTCTGTGTGCCACATGGAGCATGGAGAGGAGAAAGAGCAGCAAATAATTGTTTAAGGCCTCATACACACGGACGTTTTTTGACGCCGGCGTTTTTTGCAGCTCTCCATGTTAGTCAATGGCCCCATAAAAATGCCGACGTTTTTGAGCTGTAGATGGCGTCGGCGTTAGTGAGCTGAAACTAGAACCCACGGCCAGCGTAACTCAAAACTGGTAACCTGTAGGAATTTTTAAACGTCGTCGATGGAGATTTTTAAGTGCCAAAGTGTGTTGCCATTCCGCGAGCACAATTTTGAAGCATGACATGTTGGGTATAGATTTACTCGCCATACCATTATCTGTCATAATATGGAAAAAAATTGGGCCAACTTTACTGTTTTATTTATTACCTCAACAAAAGTGATTTTTTTTTTTAAAAAAAGTAATGCAACGGCCGCCATTTTATTCTCTAGGGTGTTAGAAAAAAAATATATATTTTTTGGGGGTTCTAAGTAATTTTATAGCAAAAAACGTTTAACTTGTAAACACAGGCTCTGAAAAAGAGGCTCGGTCCTTAAGTGGTTTAAAAAAAAAAAAAAAGAGAGAACTTTAAGATTCCCCTCCCAATAAGAGTGCGTGTGCGAATAAAGGTATGATGCAAGCAGCTGCTAGGCCAGCAATGACAACGTTGTCAGTTTTAATCTTTTAAAAGTGGTGGAGGTGTTTATTTATATTTTATTATTGATTGTTTAATAAAGCTGTGAATCTTTTACTGATACTGTTTGAGTCCTCGCATCAGATTTTCTTGTGGATCTTTAATCCTCGTATTTATTGGTCTTGAGGACCACACCCAAAGAATTACTACTGGTGTGATGGTATACACAGCTTTGTTGTACCTATATATGTACTGTTACCCCTAATTTATTTACAGCAAAAAAAAGGTATTGGTGGTAATTGTATTCTTGTGGTTTATATGTTACTGGCTACTGACAGGTGATAATAAATGAAATAAAACTTAAAAGAAAAAAAACGAATGCAGCCAACACATCTAAAGCCTGGTACACGCTACAACCCGTTGGGTTGAACGAAAAAAAAAAAACTGTCAGCCCAGAGCCGCTCTACTAACCATCTGGATTTAGGCCAGCCCCCCAGGACAAGAACCACCCCCCAGGACAAGAACCACCCCCCAGGACAAGAACCACCCCCCAGGGGCAAGAACACTCCAATCAACGTTCTCTGCTATTGGCTGTGAGCGCTGGTTGGGAGCTGTTTGCCTGCTGGTATTTCAGCATGCTCATCTGACAGAAGCTGCAATATACGGTAATAAATATAGGCTTTTGGGTTTAATGCTGCTTTAATATATTGTATTTTCTTTTTTAAATTAGTTATCAAATCCATAATATGGTTTACTTGCAGAAAGGCTTTTTTCATGCCACCTAGCAGAACCATTTCAACTTTCTGCTGTGCCTGTCCAATCCTTCCCTTCCTGCCCATGGCACCAACTGAAAAACACAGACATCATAAAGTCAGGATGTCTTACATTGGACACCATAGGCGGGGGATTTACTAAAACTGACACACCCAGAATCTGGTGCAGATGTGTAAAGTAACCAATCAGCTTCCTACTTCAGCCTCTTCAATTATAGTGGCTATAAGGGCAGAAGCTTTTTAATTTAATGCATTCTAGAAACATAGAAAAGTGACGGCAGAAAAAGACTGAGTAGTCCATCGAGTCTGCCCCTTTATATTTATTTATTTTTATTTTTTTTTTTACATTAACCTTGTTGTCTGACTATAGATTTATGTTTATCCCAATTCTGTACATTAAGATAAAAAAAGCCTTCTGTGTGCAGCAGCGCCCCCAGCCCCCCCCCCCCTTATACCTACCTGAGCCCCATCTCTATCCAACAATGTGCATTCGAGTCTCAGCTCTCCGGGGACTCTCCCTCCTCATTCGCTGAGACGCCAGTGGGCGCCATTGGCTCCAGCTGCTGTCAATCACAGCCAGTGAGAGAGAGAGAGGGGGCATGATGACCTGTGGCTTTGTGTGTGAATGGACACACAGAGCAGCAGCTCAGGAGCAAGCCAGCTTAGGTGCCCCCAGAGCAAGCTCAGCATAAGCGGTGGCAGAAGACCCAAGAAGAGGAAGATCGGAGCTGCTTTGTGCAAATCAACTGCATAGAGCAGGTACAGTGAGGGAAAAAAGTATTTGATCCCCTGCTGATTTTGTACCTTTGCCCACTGACAAAGAAATGATCAGTCTATAATTTTAATGGTCGGTTTATTTTAACAGTGAGAGACAGAATAACAACAAAAATATCCAGAAAAACGCATTTAAAAAAATGTATAAATTGAATTGCATTTTAATGAGTGAAATAAGTATTTGATCCGCTATCAATCAGCAAGATTTATGGCTCCCAGGTGTCTTCTATACAAGTAACAAGCTCACTGTGTTCGGGGAGGGCCAGGGAGCGGGTGCGGTGGACTCGATCTCCGCCGGCCACCCGCGATGCCCCCCCCCCCGCAGTGAAAGAACGGAGGTCCGTGTAAGTAAACACGGACCTCCGTTCTGTGAGAGGGGGAAGGACTGTGATCACAGCCTTCCTCTATATGGAAGCTGTGATCGCTCCCCTTCCCCTGCTAGGGCAGTCCCCACACAGTTAGAACACGCCCAGGGAACACAGTTAACCCTTAGAGCGCCCCCTGCAGGTTAACCCCTTCACTGCCAATGGCATTTACACAGTAATCAGTGCATTTTTATAGCACTGATCGCTGTATAAATGCCAATGGTCCCAAAAAAGTGTCAAAATGGTCCGATATGTCCGCAGAAATATCGCAGTACCGCTAAAAATAGCAGATCGCCGACATTACTAGTAAAAAAAAAAAAAAAAAATTAAAAACCCCAGAAATGAATTCTCATCGTCCGTAAACGCGGTCACTTTTGCGCAAACCAATCAATAAACGCTGATTGCGATTTTTTTTATCACAAATATGAGGAAGAATATAAATCGGCCAAAACTGATGAAAAAAATTGTTTTTTTTATATATTTTTTTTGGATTTGTATTTTAGCAAAAAGTAAGAAATGTGGGTTTTTTTTCAAAATTTTCGCTCTTCTTTTGTTTATAGCGGCGATCAGAAATGACGCAGAGGTGATCAAATACCACCAAAAGAAAGCTCTATTTGTGGGAAAAAAAGGACGCAAATTTAGTTTGGGAACAACGTAGCATAACAGCGCAATTGTCAGTTAAAGCGACGAAGTGCCGAATCGCAAAAAGTGCTCTGGTCCTAAAGTGTGAAATCCTTCCGGGGCTGAAGTGGTTAAACAACATGGAATCACTGACAATACCCATATCAAGTAGTTTGCCTGGTTTACACTTAAAAAGTCAGCACAGCATGACAAATTATCAGACCCTGATATTTATAGACAGTTGTAAAAATCACTGATTTTTACAAACTGTCAGTAAATTTACTGGCGGTTGGCAACACTGCTCTGATGTTGGCCAATCTCAGTAAACAGAGCAAAAAAAAAATGCACTGCTGGCATCAATAAATATTTCAAAGGTGACAAGAAAGAAAGAAGGTGGTCTTCTTTAAAGCGCCTTCTATCCATAGACACTTTCAGCCGTTCCCGCGTGTTAAACATTCATATAGGCCCTCTGGATTTCCTGTCCAGTGAACTCAGTCCCATGAATGGCTGTGAAAAATCCCATTTCAGGGTTCAAAGACCCCCAGTCCATTGGCTGCCAGATAAAGGAGCGGTCAGCTAAGGAGGATAGGCTTGATAAGATAATAGAGGAGAAGGGGAGGAAATAATTCCCTCTACTAAAGAACAGCGAGGGATCCTCATCCCTGTTTTCCAGTAACTTTTTCCCAGTTAATGATTACAGGTCCCAGCCTGCAGCTCCAAGCCGGGGCTCCACCAGAGCTGACAATTCATTTAAGGCTAATAGGATTTTAAACTCCAAACCGATCCATGGAGATTTTATGGGAGAATATGAATACATTTAAGAGACAGCCAGCTGTGGGTGGGTAGACAGTTAAGGATTTGGCACTACGGATAAAAGAATTAGGGATGAAGGCCGGCTACTGATCTTAAATCCCTTTTAGTGGATTGGGGATTGCTGTTAAAGATTCAATTTCCACTCGCTCACAAAGCGCGGTGGTGAAAGCCCTGCTCATATTCTCTTGACTCCATTCAGCCTCTCTGAGTCATGGTCGCACGCTGCTCTGTTAATGATACACAATGGACTGCGACACTTACACCCATGTGCCCCTTGAAGAGATTAAACTAAACATGTCGAGGAACTCTTGAGGCTGCTTGCCAAAACATTGCTTTGACTTTAAGTGAAACTTTTTTTTTCGGAAGAAAATTTCAATGCAAAAGATTTATAAAAGGGCATGTATACTTTGATTTATAGATTTATCCAATTCCCTTTAATTAGAAAAGGGAAAATATACTGTGTTTAAGCCTGCATTCACATAGGGGCGACTCGACTGCTGCGCGACTTCACTAGGCGATTTCAGTGCGACTTCAAGGACCTCAGGCAACCTTACAACACGACTTTTGCCTTGACCAATAAGAGAAGGGAGGGAGGGGGCTGCCTAAAAATAAATTCTATTCTTTTGACTGTAAAGTCGCTTCCATGTAGATGGGGATCCGACTTGGAGGCGACTTATATTGAATCCTATGGGCACAAGTCGGATAAAAGTCGCCTAGAAGCAGGGGCGTTGCTAGGTCTACAAAACATCTGGGGCTAGAGCCCATAGCAACGAAGTAAAGAAAGACATACGCTTGAGCAGGCATACATGTTATAAAATAAATAATAATAGTGATAAATATACATGTGTATGTATGTGTGTGTATATATATATACACAGAGTCTACATTCCAGACTTGGACACAGGGGCGTAACGATAGGGGTTGCAGGGGTTGCAATTACAACCGGGCCCCATGGTCCAGGGGGCCCATGTGCGTCCCTTGTACACCTGAGTATGAGGGGTGGCATTTAGAGGACCCGATCTCCTCCATTTTCCTCTATCCAGTTTACTTGTCTTCTGCTGTTCCCAGGGCCCCTGTGTGCTTCCCTGGTCACCCTGGGGCCTGCTGCAGAACTTGTGAAAGGGCCCCACTGCAGTACCGTAATAAAGGGACCCACGATAGGCGTAAAGGGCCCCAGGATCAGTGGGAAGAGGGAAGGGCCCTGGCCAGGGGTCAGGGGGCCCTTCATAATTTCTTGCACCGGGGCCCTGAAGGTTCTAGTTACGCCTCTGCTTGGACATACCTGCTAATTGCAGAACTGTAAGAGACCCAGGGCTATGGGCCCCAGACTCGGGGCTATAGCCCCAATAGCCACCGCCTAGCAACTCCTCTGCCTAGAAGTAGTACAGGAACCTTTTCAGAAGTCGCCTTGAAGTCGGAGCGACTTCAGTCGTGTATATTAACCTCCCTGGTGGTAATCCCGAGTGTGGCTCGGGGTGGAATTTCAGTACCATTAGCGGTAACCCCGCGCCACACTCGGGATTGCATTGCTGGATCCAGGCAGCGCTACTCAACTTGTCCCCTGGATCCAGCGATGTCCCCCGCTGTGTCTGCGGGCTGTGTCCTCCGCCCGATGCCTCTGTGTGCCGGGCTCCGTTCCCTGCGAGCGTCACGTCCCACGGGGACGGAGACCGGCCGGAAATTAAAAAAGTGAAACACACACAGCACATACTGTACACTGTAATCTTATAGATTACATTACTGTATGAAATCATTTCACATCCCCTTTGTCCCTAGTGGTCATTCTTTCTGCCTGGAAACTTGAGAATGTCCATAGCAACCAAAAAGTGTCCCTTTATGTCAAAAGTGGTCTTTGATCAGCTAGAAAACAGCGATAGTAAATAAGAATGATTTGCAGAATTGAGTGATACTGATTTTTGGGGAAATTTATCATCAGACACTGAAAGTAACGACAGCGACAATTCTGCAACAACAAATTTCAGTGTTTTCGGTTTGATTACATTATTGAATAAATTTTATTACTATTACGTTATTATTTTTCATAATTATTTTTAGTTATTTATTATATTATAATTTATGATTTCATTTTTCAAACTTTATCATACCCGGGATGTCTACTAGACTCTTGTTTGGACAGATTTAAGTGAGTTATTCCTAATAATTACAGGCCTACAATATAAAACACCAAATTTTAATGCAAAATAATCGTACCGCTTTCAGCACCAAAAATCTGAAATAATCATTCCGCCAGGGAGGTTAAGACGTCTCCCATTCATTTCAATCAGATTTCAAATGTCAAGCAACTTG
This sequence comes from Glandirana rugosa, assembly GCA_018402905.1. NCBI lineage: Eukaryota > Metazoa > Chordata > Amphibia > Anura > Ranidae > Glandirana > Glandirana rugosa. Next base: position 88,415 of record BLSH010115318.1, read on the forward strand.
GGGCGACTTGAGGCAACTCAAGTCGGATCGCTAGTCGCCCCTGTGTGAATGGGCACTTAAAGGGTATGTAAAAACAAAAACTTCCCTATGTGATATACAAAGCACTTTGCCTTTTATTTCCTGCATATCCTATATACAGTGTCTTGAAAAAGTATTCATACCCCTTGAAATTTTGAACATTTTGTCATGTTACAACCAAGAACATAAATGTATTTTATGTGATAGACCAACACAAAGTGGCACATAATTGTGAAGTGGAAGGAAAACGATAAATGGTTTTCAATATTTTTTACAAATAAATATGTGAAAAGTGTGGGGGGCATTTGTATAGCGCCCCCCTGAGTCAATACTTTGTAGAACCGCCTTTCCCTGCAATTACAGCTGCAAGTCTTTTTGGGGGTCTCTACCAGTGCTGCACATCTAGAGAGGACATTTTTGCCCATTCTTCTTTGCAAAATATCTCAAGCTCTGTCAGATTGGATGGAGAGCGTCTGTGAACAGCAATTTTCAAGTCTTGCCACATTCTTAATTGGATTTAGGTCTGGACTTTGACTGGGCCATTCTGAAGCGTCGTACACACGGTTTGACGGTCGTACAACCGAACAGACCAAATCATATGTTGATCATGTAACTTGCGTACTGACATGCACTACACGATCGTACGACCAAGCTGAACGTAGTGACGCGTTATGAACGTATAAAGAGAAAGTTCAGGTGCATGTAATTTGTGTCCGGCCGTTCCTGACTTCTGAGCATGCGTGTTTTGCACAATACAACTTGTTTGACCAACTGCTCTGTACACACGATACAACGGTCGTATGACCGCTTGTTTGTACTACCAAAGTTTTCTAGTTTGCTCATACAACTCCTGTTGTACGACCGTCGTACGTCGGCTGTTCTAATCGTGCACACTAACGGTCGGATGAGCATACAACGATCGTTCGTATGACTGGTTGCATACGACCGTCGAACCATGTGTACGAGGCTTAATGCCTCTTACCCACGGTACGGCGGTTGTAGGACCAGACGTCCAAAATCGTATGTTGGCTGTTGTGTCTCGCATACTGACGTGCACTAAGCGATCGTACGACCAAGGCTAACGTAGTGATGTGTTATGAGCGTATAAAGAGGGAGTTCAGGTGAATGTGATTTGTGAATTAGGAACGGGGGTTTACACGAACTGACACTTCCGGGCGTTCCTTATCTCTGAGCATGCGTGTTTTTCACGTGCAACTTGTTGGACCAACTTCTCTGTACACGCGATACAACGGTCGTACGACCACTTGTTGTACAACAAAAGTTTTCTAATTTGCGCATCCAACTTCTGTTGTACGCCGGCTGTTCTAATAGCGCGTACTAATGGTCAGATGATCGTACAACAAGCTGTTGTATGACCGTTTCCGTACGACTGTCGCACCACGTGTACAAAGATTTACAGGTTTTCATCTAAGATTATTTGGCTCCATCCATCTTCCCATCAACTCTGACCAGCTTTCCTGTCCGTGCTGAAGAACAGCATCCCCACAACATGATGCTGCCACCACCATGTTTCACGGTGTGGATGGTGTGTCCAGGGAGATGTGCAGTGTTAGTTTTCCGCCATACATAGCATTTTGCTTTTAGGCCAAAAAGTTACATTTTGGTCTCATGCATCCAGAGCATCTTCTTCCACATTTGCTGTGTCCCCCACATGGCTTCTCACAAACTGCAAACAGGACTTCTTATGGTTTTCTTTCAACAATGGCTTTCTTCTTGCCACTCTTCCATAAAGACCAGATTTGTGGAGTGCACGGCTAATAGTTGTCCTGTGGACAGATTCTCCCACCTGAGCTGTGGATCTCTGCAGCTCCTCCAGAGTTACCATGGGCCTCTTGGCTGCTTCTCTGATGAATGCTCTCCTTGCCCAGCCTGTCAGTTTAAAAGGTCAATGTTTCTCAAACTTTTTTCTCTTGCGGCGCACCAAAAAGATCTGAAAATTTTCACGGCACAACTGAAAAGATTTAACATTTTTTTGTGGTGAAGAATGTATTTAATTTTACATACAGTATCTCACAAAAGTTAGTACACCCCTCACATTTTTGTAAATATTTTATTCTATCTTTTCATGTGACAACACTGAAGAAATGACACTTTGCTACAATGTAAAGTAGTGAGTGCACAGCTTGTATAACAGTGTAAATTTGCTGTCCCCTCAAAATAACTCAACACACAGCCATTAATGTCTAAACCGCTGGCAACAAAAGTGAGCACACCCCTAAGGGAAAATGTCCAAATTGGGCCCAATTAGCCATTTTCCCTCCCCAGTGTAATGTGACTCGTTAGTGTTACAAGGTCTCAGGTGTGAATGGGGAGCAGGTGTGCTAAATTTGGTGTTATCGCTCTCAGCCTCTCATACTGGTCACTGGAAGTTCAACATGGCACCTCATGGCAAAGAACTCTCTGAGGATTTGAAAAAAAGAATGGATGCTCTACATAAAGATGGCCTAGGCTATAAGAAGTTTGAGATTTGGAGTCTGGATTGGCGCTCCCCTGATAGAGTAGTCTGAGATGTTTTTATTTTTCCTTATTAGGAATCTCTCTTATGTAAAGTGCTGTATGTGGGTATAAGGTATAGAGTGAGATGAATTGCGATCAGAAGTAATAACACCCAAATAAAAATAATTTAAAAAGTAATAATGTGCTAGTATCACTATAAAGTGATGGTGTGGGTTTTTCTCGGATATAATGCTGAGAATGTGTACACTGTAGCGAATAAAAGCTTAAAATAACTGTATACACTCCCGTAAAATTTCAAACGTGATAATGTGCTAGTATTGTAGTAAAATGTGGTAGACTCAAGGTACAAGAAATGCTGCTGAGAGTGAGTTTGGTTTGACAGATAAAAAATGACAAAATAAATAGTAAAACAACTGTATCAAATATCGTAAAGATTAAAACGTGATAATGTGCTAGTATCGTTTTGTGATTGAATATTCTCAAGGTTATATGATATGTAGAGTGTTAATGTGAAGTTGTAAAAGAGCTTAGGGGTCTTTTATAAGATATATCCGATCATAGTGTTAAAATTAATAATTAAAAATTAATAATGTGCTAGAATTGATATGCTAGTATCACTATAAGCAAAAACCGCAGTATTAACCCAAGATATATCCAGTGCTTCTAAGATTAGTATATATATCTATGACAGTTATACATGATATTGTTTGAGCATCAGAACATATGACCTGCTTGTGGAACCTTAAAACAGTGTATCTGTTGTTCTCAGTCCCTTATCACTGTGTTCCTTCAACCTATCCACAACAAAAAAACTATTTCAAATTCTTAATGGTGCGAGTTAGGCTAAGTGTCCATATGCTAGAATCCAGAAGACATATATCCTTAGTGAGACACGCGTGCTCCCCTATTTCCACCCTGCTTACCGGACGGCGCCACCCCACACAGGGGTAAAGCGCAGAGGCACCTGTCTTAGGCAGGTGTGTCAGGGATCCTCAGGATGGTAATTGGTCTCTCCTTTCATTTCAGTTGTATGATCCAGGTTCTTGGATGGATGGTTCTTCTCGGGGATATTTCTCCAACAGGTAATTCTCCTTCTCCAGGTGTGTTCCAGGGTGTTGGTTAGATGATGAGTCCTCCAAGGTGTATGGAACAACCAAATCATGGAAGGAATGGGAACAACTCCATAGTGTGATTCGGTTTAAAACAAGGTTTATTTAAAACAATAAGTCATGCGAACGTCCAATAGTACAATATACTCCAAACGTAGAGAGTTAAAAACCAGTCACTCTGATATCCAGGTCACTAACTTCCTAGTAAATGGTAAATCCTCCCTATTGATGAAGGCAGGTACACACTTCCTCCGTGTGCCCTTGCGCTTCACTTGGCGGAACCGGAAGTGTCTGGATAGGACCGGAAGTGACGTGGTGTGCGATCTGGTGTCACCTGATGCGCTTCGTCCAATAGACGTCTTCTGAGGTGTCCCTCAGAAGAAGTTTGCCAAGACCCTGAAACTAAGCTGCAGCACGGTGGCCAAGACCATACAGCGGTTTAACAGGACAGGTTCCACTCAGAACAGACCTCACCATGATCGACCAAAGAAGTTGAGTGCACATGCTCAGCATCATATCCAGAGGTTGTCTTTGGGAAATAGACGTATGAGTGCTGTCAGCATTGCTGCAGAGGTTGAAGGGGTGGGGGGGGGGTTCACCCTGTCAGTGCTCAGACCATACGCCGCACATTGCATCAAATTGGTCTGCATGGCTGTCATCTCACAAGGAAGCCTCTTCTAAAGATGATGCACAAGAAAGCCTGCAAACAGTTTTCTGAAGACAAGCAGGATAAGGACATGGATTACTGGAACCACGTCCTGTGGTCTGATGAGACCAAAATAAATGTATTTGGTTCAGATGGTGTCAAGAGTGTGTGGCAGCAAACAGGTGAGGAGTACAAAGACAAGTGTGTCTTGCCTACAGTCAAGCATGGTGGTGGGAGTGTCATGGTCTGGGGCTGCATGAGTGCTGCCGGCACTGGGGTTCATCGAGGGAACCATGAATGCCAACATGTACTGTGACATACTGAAGCAGAGCATGATCCCCTCCCTTCAGAGACTGGGCCGCAGGGCAGTATTCCAACATGATAACGACCCCAACCACACCTCCAAGACGACCACTGCCTTGTTAAAGAAGCTGAGGGTAAAGGTGATGGACTGGCCAAGCATGTCTCCAGACCTAAACCCTATTGAGCATCTGTGGGACCTCCTCAAACGGAAGGTGGAGGAGCACAAGGTCTCTAACATCCACCAGCGCTGTGATGCTGTCATGGAGGAGTGGAAGAGGACTCCAGTGGCAACCTGTGAAGCTCTGGTGAACTCCATGGCCAAAAGGGTTAAGGCAGTGCTGGAAAATAATGGTGGCCACACAAAATATTGACACTTTGGTCCAATTTGGACATTTTCACTTAGGGGTGTACTCACTTTTGTTGCCAGTGGTTTAGACATTAATGGCTGTGTGTTGAGTTATTTTGAGGGGACAGCAAATTTACACTGTTATACAAACTGCACACTCACTACTTTACATTGTAGCAAAGTGTCATTTCTTCAGTGTTTTCACATGAAAAGATAGAATAAGATATTTACAAAAATGTGAGGGGTGTACTCACTTTTGTGAGATACTGCGCTGCTATGTGCCAGTCTGTGCCACTCATTCATCCACTCATCCATCCATCCATACCCATCCATCCATGCAGACCCACCCAGCCATGCAGTCAGCCATTCAACCATCATCCCCATCTGTTCAGCCATCCATCCTTCATCCCCATCCATGCTCAGTCATCCGCATCCGTGCTCAGTCATCCCCATCCGTGCCCAGTCATCCCCATCCGTGCTCAGTCATCCCCATCCATGCTCAGTAATCCCCATCCATGCTCAGCCATCCCCATCCATGCTCAGTCATCCCCATACATACTCAGCCATCCCCATCTATGCTCAACCATCCCCATCCATGCTCAGTCATCCCCATCCGTGCTCAGTCATCCCCATCCCTGCTCAGCCATCCCCATCCATGCTCAGTCATCCCCATCCGTTCTCAACCATCCCCTCTGTGCTCAGCCATCCCCATCCGTGCTCAGTCATCCCCATCTGTGCTCAGTCATCCCCATCTGTGCTCAGTCATCCCCATCAGTGCTCAGTCATCCCCATCTGTGCTCATCCACCCCATCCGTGCTCAGTCATCCCCATCCATTCTAAATCATCCCCATCTGTGCTCAGCCATCCCATCCGTGCTCAGTCCTCCCCATCCAAGCTCAGCCATCCCCATCCATGCTCAGTCATTCCCATCCGTGCTCAGTCATCCCCATCCGTGCTCAGTCATCACCATCCATTCTAAGTCATCCCCATCCGTGCTCAGCCACCCCCATCCATATTTAGCCATACCATCTGTGCTCAGCCACCCCCATCCACAGCTCATTTATGCCTCATTCATGCTCATCCATGCCACATCAGTCCTCATCCGTACCACATTCATGCCACTACAATGCCCATCAGTGCCACTACAGTGCCCATCCATGACACTACAGTGCCCATCCGTGACACTACAGTGCCCATCCATGCCACTACAGTGCCCATCCGTGCCACTACAGTGCCTCACACTAGTGTAATAGGTAGTCAAATTAGATTTGAAATTTATGACCCTAGAACACCTGACAGTGCTCCCTGCATATTGGCCCTCTCTATGTGGACAGGCTGTGGAAAAGTGTCACACGTGTGGTATTGCCATGCTCAGGAGGAGTAGCAGAATATATTTTGGGGTGTAATTTTTGCTATGTACATCTTATGCATTAGAAATATTATATAAATGGACAACTTTGTGTAAAAAAAAAACGCGTTTTCATTTTCTTTGCACATTTCCAATAACTTGTGGAAAAAAATGACATGTTCAAAAGACATACTTTGGGGTGTTCACTTTCCAAAATGGGGTCATTTTTTGGGCATTTCCATTGTCCCGGTGCTCCAGGACCTGGAAAAGTACAAGAGGTAGTCAGGAAATTATATGTGTAATATAAGGCTATAGAACGCCTGATGGTGCTCCCTGCATGTTGGGCCTCAGTATGTGGCCAAGCTGTGTAAAAGTCTCACACATGTGGTATCGCCATATTCAGGAGGAATAGTAGAATTTATTTTGGGGCGTAATTTGTGGTCTGCATATGCTGTGTGTGAGAAATAACCTGTTAATATGACAATTTTGTGAAAAAAAATCTTCATTTTGCAAAGAATTGTGGGAAAAAAATGGCAAGGTCAAAAAACTCACCATGCCTCTTACTAAATACTTTGGAATGTCTACTTTCCAAAAAGGGGTCATTTGGGGGGTATTTGTACTTTCCTGGTTTGCTAGGGTCTCAAGAAATGAGACAGGCAGTCAGTACATCCGGTTTGATCAATTTTCAGTGATTGGCGCCATAGCTTGTAGACTCTATAGCTTTCACAAAGACCAAATAATATACACTTATTTGGGTTATTTTTTACCAAAGATATGTAACAGTATACATTTTGGTCAAAATTTATGAAGAAAAATTACTAATTTGCAGAATTTTGTTACAGAAACTATGCGTTTTTTTTTACAAAAATAAAAAAAAAACGGTCATGATTAAATACCACCAAAATAAAGCTCTATTTGTGTGAAAAAAAGGACACAAAGTTCATATGGGTGCAGTGTTGCATGACTGAGTAATTGTCATTCAAAATGAGCACTGAAAGCTGAAATTTGGTCTGGTTATTAAGGGGGTTTAAGTGCCCAGTGGTCAAGGGGTTAAAACTGTAAAGTCGCTTCAATATAGATGGGGGATCCGATTTGGAGGCGACTTCCATTGAATTCTTTGGGCACAAGTCGGATAGAAGTTGCCTTGAAGTCGTGCAGGAATCTTTTCTGAAGTCGGCACGACTTCAGTAGTGTACATTAAGACGGCTCCCATTCACTTCAATGGGATTTCAGATGTCAAGCAACTGGGGCGACTTGAGGCGACTCAAGTTGGAGCACAAGTCGCCCCTGTGTGAACAGGCTCTTTCAGAGTTCCAGACTTGATTAAGTATTTCTCCATCACTAAACAACAAACAAGCTTTATTTAACTTTATTTATTTAAGCATCAAAGTTGGAATGGAACAGTCTCTATTATTATAATATAATTAGAGAGATTGAGTTCTCCCGAGATCTCGCACAAGTCTTACTTTACGAAATGAACCAATGAATGAAGGACTATCAGAGATTGTGTTTTTATACATGTTAATTTTTTAACTTTTGTGACATTGATTTACCATTTCATTTTTCAATATGTTTAAGGTTTCAAAACGCTAGCAATTTTAAATATTTTTCAAAACTCCCACAGCACACCTGCAAATCTCATGCGGCACACAATTTGAGAATCACTGGTTTAGGTGGACGGCCATGTCTTGGTAGGTTTGCAGTTGTGCCATACTCTTTCCATTTTCGGATGATGGATTGAGCAGTGCTCCGTGAGACGTTCAAAGCTTGGGATATTTCTTTATAACCTAACCCTGCTTTAAACTTCTCCACAACTTTATCCCTGACCTGTCTGGTGTGTCCCTTGGCTTTCATGATGCTGTTTGTTCACTAAGGTTCTCTAACAAACGTCTGAGGGCTTCACAGAACAGCTGTATTTATACTGCTCTAGACCCTGGCCACATGCAGCCATTTGGGTTTTGGGTGACCTATGGTCAATGGTTTAACTTTAAGTGAAATTATTTTTTTTCTAAGAAATTTTCAATATAAAAGATTTATAAAAGGGGGTGTATGCTTTCATTTATAGATTTATTCAATTCCCTTTATTTAGTAAAGAGAAAATACTCTGTGGTTTAAGGGTATGTAAAAACGTCCATATGTAATGTACAAAGCACTTCACCTTTTATTTCCTGTATATCCTGCATATCTTTAGATCCAGGCCACATGCAGCAATTTAGGTTTTGGGCAGCAGTTCGCGCCAAGCTGACCCAGGTCCCACCATACTTCTCCAAATGGAGAAGGTGCCAAAACATTGGTTTAACTTTAAGTAAAACAACTTTTTTTTTTGTAAGAGATTTTTAATATAAAAGATTTATAAAAGGTGATGTAGATTTTAATTTATCCAATTCCCATTAAATAGTAAAGGGAAAGTATACTGTGTTTTAAAGGGTATGTAAAAACAAACACGTCCCTATCTAATGTACAAAGCACCTCACCTTTTGTTTCCTGCATGTCCTACATACTGTAGATCCAGGCCACATGTGGCCATTTGGGTTTTGGGTGACAGTTGGCGCCAAGCTGACCCAGGTCCCATCTCGCTTCTTCTCCAGATGGAGAAAATGCCAAAACATTGGTTTAACTTTAAGTGAAACACTTTTTTTAAATACATTTTTAAAATAAAAGATTTATAAAAGGGGATGTATGCTTTAATTTATAGATTTATTAAATTCCCTTTAATTAGTAAAGAGAAAGTACACAGTGGCTTAAGGGTAAAAAACAAAAACATCCCTATGTAATGTACAAAGCACTTCACCTTTCCTGCATGTCCTACATACTGTATCTCTAAATCCAGGCCACATGCGGCCATTTAGGTTTTGGGCAGCAGTTCGTGCCAAGCTCACCCAGGTCCCACAGTACTTCTTCTCCAAATGGAAAAGGTGCCATAACATTGGTTTTACTTTAAGTGAAAAACTTTTTTTTTGTAAGAATTGAATATAAAAGATTTACAAAAGGTGATGTATGCTTTAATTTATCCAATTCCCTTTAATTAGTAAAGGGAAAGTATACTGTGTTTTAAAGGGTATGTAAAAACAATGTCCCTATGTAAAGTACAAAGCACCTCACCTTTTATTTCCTGCGTGTCCTACATACCTTACCATACATTTGCTGCATGTCCTACATACCATAGATCCCCAATGCCTCATGAGGCCCTTTGGGTTTAGCAGTGGGGCCCTTGGACTCCCAACCGTCAGGTGTGGGAACATTGATATGTAAGGGGGCTGTCATAACAGTGATCTCTAACAGTCTTGTAAGGAACCGGGGCTGGACAGCAGTTTGTGCCAAGCTGACCCAGGTCCCACCCCACTTCTTCTCCAAATGGAGATGATACCAAAACATTGGTATAACTTTAGGTGAAACACTTTTTTTTTCTAAGAAATGTTCAATATAAAAGATTTATAAAAGGGGATGCATGTTTTAATTTATAGATTGATTCACCTTTTATTTCTTACATGTCCTACATACTTCTAGATCTCCTGTGCTACATGCGGCCCTTTTGGGTTTTGCAGTGGGGCCCTTTATCCCAGCTGTCAGTTTTTGGGGGGCATTGATTTGTAAGAGGGCTGTAATAACAGCGATCTTTAGCAGTCTTGTAAAGGGCCTGGGTTGGACAGCAGTTTGCTCCAAGCTAACCCAGGTCCCACCCCGCTTCTTCTCCAGATGGAATAGTTGGGCACCTACCTTTTAGGAGAAACTCCACCATGTCACTCACTATCCTGGCCTTAGGCTCACTTTTACTACTGAGTGGTGCTGAGTGGCAACTGCAGTCAAGTTATTACTTCATGGTCCTGGTTCTAATATAGCTCTGTGAAGTACATACAATTTTTATCCTGTGTTAAGTCCTGATGAAGAGGGAGTGGTGTTGTTAATGCTATCTGTTTCCCTGCTGTGTAGATTCACCTTCTCTCCTTGCCCTGGTGACCATTGTCATTGGAACAGAAAGGGGTGAAAAATTAAAAATGTTACAGTTGCCAGCAGAACACAAATCCAGGGCAAAACCTCCAATGGACGCAACTGGTGATAACTGTCTTAGAATAGCAATTTCCTCCTTATGATACCCAGCATCATTCAACCTGGAAGACTAAGGACATTATTGTGGCAATAATTCTCTGGAGAGAGAACACAGCCTGCACTGCCACCCGGCTTTCTCTGCTCGCTGCTCCCATCATTGGGCTGACATGAGTAGTGAGGCCACTGTCACTACTCCTTGAATGTTGTGTAATATTTCATATGCATATACACTCCTGTCAGCTTTGTAAGAGATGGAAGGTGCCCCCATTCATACAGTAAACCATTGCGCCCAGGGAAGCCTCCCCTCCTGCCCACCCCTTGTCCCTGCCCTGGGGACAGCTATTCAAGCCCAATATCCACTTGAGGCCCAAAAAATTTCAGTATGCCCTCTACTGGATTCTAGAGAACTTAATGAAAGTGATGATAGCAGTGAATCTGCATTCAGACAAGCACTCATATACATACCAAGAGTAGTGGAAAGTGTTCACAATGATCCTGGATGGAAAATAAAACTGCACTCCACTGTCAAACAAATCTGTGTTCAATAGAGATGCTCTTCAAATAGCCTGAAAGCGCCTCTACAAATGTTTATATGGGTGTTTTTATTATACCAGTTGAGAGCCTTGGTGTATGAATTAAGCCAAAAAGGCATTTAAATACCCTGGGACAACCAGCAATGAGTCCAATCTATGTCTGGGAGCACTGAAAGTGGTTCCTTTATGAATGATATTTGCAGACTTCATTCATAAGTACTGTACAATGTAACAATAAAATTGGCACAATTTATTTTGATTAGTTATTTATTTTATGTGCAGATCAAAAAGGATTTCCATCACTCCCCCCCCCCCCCCATCAGAATGGATCTCTGCCTTGTTTACATGGGCAAAGCTCTGTTTTGTGTCTCTGCCTGATGGTCGGTGGGTGCCGGCAGACATCCAGTGTCCAACACTTGCAGATCGGCTTCTGCTGTGAGTAACCCAGCCGTGCACGCATGCCCCCTGTAGGCGGAAGTACAGAACCACGTATATATACGTGATTTTGCATAGGAGTACCGCCCTGTAGCAGTATATCTGCTATGGGACGGTCAGTAATTGATTAAGTGAGCCTGAACTTGTCCTTGAAGGTCCATTCACACCAGGGTGGTTCATTTATTTATTTATTATTTATTATTATTTATTTATTCATTCATCATGCATTTAGTTCACTCATGTTAACATGTGTTAAGGGCATGTTACATGCATTGCAATAACATATTGAAAGGACCAAAAATCAGACCTGTTCAACTTTTGCTAGGGCAGTGCCCCAAAATGAATGGCACAACAGCGCACCAACGCATGTAGCATGCATGACTGCGCTTTGAAGCAATGTGTGCTTTACCAAAGTGAAGTAGTGTAAATGCACCCTTAAAATTGACATTATTAAATAAATTGAGGTAACAGGTTGTCTTTAAAACAAAAAAATGTGTTGCATTAGACTTTCCACATGTATTTTAGCTGGCTGTTACGCTGTAGAGGCTCGGTTTCCTCTGCATAACACAATTGTCAAGGGCAATTGTTAGGTCAAAGCATAATTGAAAGTTTTAGTTACTATATCTAAACTGTACGCATATACATTTCCTCCACAGGGAACTTCTACAGCATCGGGGTTAATATACATTGGCTTCCTGTTGTCCATAGGGAAATATAAGAAGATTAATTGTATAAAGCACTGCTCTGGACTTTCAATTGCTCCTGTTTCTTTTTATACATGGATTGGTCAATTTTGGGTGGATTTAAGGCTAAGGGCAAAACACAAAAGGCAAATCACAAAAGGCATTAATCCATAGCAACCACAATTCATCTGGCTTTAGTCTGACTTCAGTCTTCTACAATGTGATTAGGTTATTGCATTGACACAAGGGCTTCTGTGTATGTTCAGTCATTCTGAATATTGATTACAGGCTGCAATAACTTTTGCATTAGCTGTTTTTGCCCCCTATTTCATGTCAGATCCAGTTGGCGGATGGGACCCACCGTCTTTATATGGGAGAGGTGGGAAGAGGTAGAGGTCCAAAATGCCTGATTGATGGTTCAGCTTGTCTGTAAGTGCTATGTAAGAAATGATTGTAAAAAAAAAAGTAAATTAAAATTAATTTACAATGAATTGAATTGTAAATTAAATTTCATTAAAGAAGAATTCCTGGTATGGATAGTTTTACATAGTTACAATGGTCCAACTTGAAGGATTCCTCCATCCACCTTGGTTGTGTAGATGAAGGACCCTGTTTGTCTTTTTTCATTCAGCCCTTTGGCTGAACGAGAAAAAATGACCCCTTTATGGGCAGCTTTAAAGAATTGTCACAGGGACAGGTGTCCTAATTGAAGAATTGTCCCTCCTTTCTTGTTCTGGTGACCACTTTTGGATTTCCCTTCTCTTTCTGTCTCAGTGACTATGGTCATCAGGATAAACTGAAGTGTAAATCTCCCCAATGGGGGAAAGATAGAAAGATGTTAGCAGGGCACGGGATTTGGATCCTCAGCTTACTAAAAAAGGAGAGGAAGTTCTTGATTGAACCCGGTGGCTTTAGGTTCAGCAGTTCTCAACACAACAGGAGCCACCTACAGACAGGAGTTACCCAACTTGAGAAGTCTAAATGTAGTTGAACCAGTAGGAGCTCCAAACAAATGTTTACGAGTCCAGAATTAAAGTATAACTAAAGGCAAAACTTTTTTTTTTTCACTTTGGATAGAGTGGAGAGGTATTAGCAAGCTTGTCAGTTGTTATTGCTGTCTGTGCCCCCATTAGGAAGATTCCCCCTCTCTATTTGTCCTGTTTATCATTATCATTGAAAGTGAAGGTAAAAGAAAATCCCACATTTTGGGTTGTCCCCAGAAAAGTAATAGAGAGGAAATCTTTCAATGGGGACACTAGTTCTGGTTACCTGGGGGTCCCCAAGAAATTCCTTTAATTAACAGAGATTTCCTTTCACTTCCTGTTTAGCTATGGGACAGGAAGTGAAGGGAAATCTCCGCAATGGGGCAGAGATGGCGAACAAAAATCTGACAGGGGTTACAACCCTCCCTTGCTCTATCCAAAAAGAAAAAAAAAGTTTTGCCCATAGTTCTAGTTTAATTTATTAACTGTGTAGTAGACAAAGGGTAAAAAGAGAAGGCAGCCAACACATTTTGGGGCCAAACACTTCCCTTTCATCAGGACTACAAAAGATCTTTTGTATCTTTTTTAGCCATGATGAAGGGCAATTTTTGGGCTCCCGAAATGTGTTGGCTGCCTTCTCTTTTACCTTTTTTTAGAATATTTAAAAAAAAACCTTCTGAACGTGAAAATATTTGTTTGGTGATCCATCTGGTTCAACTGCATTTAACAATAAAAAACTGATAGAGGGTCTAACCCTTCTCAATTCCATTCAAAACTCTTCAAAAATTAACCTACCTTAAAATTAGCTGGTCACTGAAATAAATGTGTCAACATTACATACTTACTTTATAGCAAGCATAGGCATGTGCCTGGGCACACCCCAATCACCCCGTGTGGTGCCCATTCCTCCTTCCTGGCTTCCCTGTCTCCCCCTGCAGTGCTGCCAGCTTCCCTTTTCTCCTGCCAGCTGCTACGGGGTACTTCTCAGGATGGGGAGCAGGGGGAAGGGGATGGAAATTTTTCATTTACTGGCCCCTTCCTTTTCTGAATGAACTCAGTGAGTGATCTGTACCGATCGCTCCTGTGTTCATTGTTAACTGAAGCATAGTAGATGATGTTTGCTATGCTTCAGTTTGTGAATGATTTGGAAGCCGCTCAGCACAGAGCACTTCCCATTCATTCACTGTCAAGTGCAGCTGAGGCTGCCGAGAAAGGGACTGGGGAATCTCTGTCCTCATTCCCTTTCTCTGTCTCCAAAGTGAGGCATCGGGGTCTATTTAGACTCTTGATATTTCACCAAAGCTCCCCCAACAGGGCTTTTAAAAAAATTAAAAATGAATTAAAAATAATGTTGTAAAATATAATTAAAAAATAAAATTGTAAAAAATAATAAAAACATAATAAAAATAAAAAACTACTGACATCAACCTCAGCTCTACACCTTAGACTGCTCTGCTGATATACACACATATGTGTTTGTGCTCTGGGGTATACACACTAATGCAATAGGCTGTGCACACCGATAATAAAAGCTTGACAAAGCTGCTTTCCGCACAATATAGGCAAATCCTTATATGTAGCCCAAGTGTAATTCTACAAAGCAGGCATATGTGGGGTTCCCACCAGAGTTCTCAACTATGGATCCAGCTCAGGATTGGCATATAACATGCCCCAGGCTCAGGATTGTCCCAAGCTTTGCAAAAGCTGCCTACCCAATAAAAATAATTTACTAGCACTTTATGGTGCCTATTATTAGGCATATATGTCACTTTTTTAAGGGACATTGAGGAGAGATTGGGCAGCATTCAAAGCTCTCCGAGATGTCAGTAGGAGAATTGCTTCCAGAAGACAACAATGGACAAAGGACATAATAGGGGCTGCAATGTCAAAAAAAGTGTAAAGGGGCTTGGAGAGCCAGTCAGCGGAGTAATCAATATGTAATTATGGAGGAAACTACCAGGAACAAAAGCCAGAAGAGGTAATAATGACATAAAAGTAGGCATTAAAAGGCTAACATAAAAAGGGAATAAAACCGCTGATGAAGGGAGCAGTGACTTTTTCTATAAGCTGATCCCGAAATGCTCTGCTGGGATAATCACCTTAGAGGGCTGCAGACAGCCATAAACAGCCTCATTTATCAATGAATTACAGGTCTTGCCAAGGACTTTTGCAACAGAAGTAAAAGTTTGTTGCTTCTTTTTTTTCTTTTTGATGACACTGAATTTTTAAACGGAATGACCCGGACAAAGGTTAGGCCCAAAGAAGGTTTTTCTATTATATAAATATGAATTAAACAAATAAATTATAATAAAAAAAAAATAGATCCTGGACCATCAATGTAAGGATGCTTTTATACTGACTGTATTACAGACGTCATATTGTCTGAGTTTAAACTTGAATTAAACCACTAAATTAATGTTACATTTCTGACCTCAATAGCTTTTACCATATTGTGCTAATAATCACAGCATATTGAAACGGTACGGCACACTTATCCAGCATGATCCCTTCTAGCGCTGTTATGTCTATGTTGCCCTCCATAGTCAGACCTTTCATCTTCACCAGTCTTCTGGGACTGATGTCTTCAGCCATCTGGGGGCACCAATGGTGGCTTCATCTTATTAGTGCCTGGTGCTTTATGACTGTAGCCAATGGCCCACTTAGGGGTGGCTGGCACAGAACAGGCTGGTACTTTGTTTTTTTATTAGGGGATTTAAACTTGGATGGGGTAGAGATGATGGGATGCCCTGGAATTGAAGAATTCTATACATGGGACCACTATATACACTCGCCAGTATATATACTTCTCCATCTTCCTCCAGCACAACACTTGCTGACCGTTGCACTCCTCGTTCCTCTCTCCTGCACAACACTTGCTTCTCACAGGTGAGACCTGAAAGGATATTTTGTCAGGCCTCCAACATCTTCTTCTGGCCTAACTATCACATAGTGAGGCCTGCTGTAGTTGAAGCAGGGCCTCGGGACCACCCATTACAGGCAGAGACTAATAGTCTCCATTGTGTAGCAAAGTACTAAGTGCTAGCTGGCCTGATGGACTACTACTCCCAGCCCATCCTCTTCCAGGTCCTGCCAGCTCTTCCAGCTGCAATGGCCTTCTCCACTACCACAGCAAGATAGGAATCTCACACTGGCTTCTGCATCCTTCCCAGATTATCTCTCATCCCAATCCGCTTTGGTGTGCCTCTAACAGTTTCCCAACACCGACATCCTGATACTTGTAGTTCCACACTGGAGATCTCTCCCGGATAGTGCACTCTCCCGCTGTCCTTTCCACTCTGTCTTGTGCCTGCCACCAAGATCTCACTCCTCCTGGCTGCACCCAAGCATTCCAGGCCTGAGGTCACCTCCCCCAGACTGGGGGCTTCCCCTGGGCCTTGACAGCCCACTCCATCTCCAGACTTCCACCCAAACTTCTTCTCCCAGATTGGGATGACCCTGTGTATTTAAGGAGGCCTGCCCCCTGCCAATCCAGATTGGGTATTGGTCAGGGCTCCTTAGAACACCCCAGATGGCTAAACCTCCCCTCCCACCTCTCTTTCCAGAAAACACCAGAAGCTTCTGGAAAGAAGTGGGAGGTCCTGATGACACCATTTGTGAATCAGTCAGTCTTACCTGAGCCACTCCCAGCCTAGAATCAAAACAATCAGGCCTGCACTAAATTTTACCTTACCTACCAAAAATCTCTCACTACACCTATCTAGCGTGGAGGGTGTTACATGACTATTTTAGGAATAAGTGGTCATAAACTGTACATTGAGTGAGCATTCTGCATTTGTACATGTAGCACCCTCTAGTGTGCTAGAATAGGCTGTACATAGTTAAGGCCCATACACACGGTACAATTATCGGCCGAAAACTGTCATATGTAGAGTTGAGCGAACCCGGACTGTAAAGTTCGGGTCCGTACCGAACTTTGGGGTGTCCGGGACCCGGACCCGGACTTTTCAAAAAAGTCCGGGTTCGGGTCCGGTGTTCTGGTAATTTTAATGAAAAATCTTAAAAATGCTGTAAAAAAGCCCAGGAAGGTCCTAGAGGTCTGCAAAAGGAAGGAAAATGTGGGTAAGGGTGGGACAAGTGCCCTACAAAGAAATGGGGACAGGGAAATAACTTTAAATATTTTTAAAAAAATAAAAACATAAAAATGCAAAAATGGAGATCATCTTCAAAATGGGTCTGAAAAGTATTAATTAACATTAGAGGCCATAGAACTGTTCTAAAATCATCTTCAAACTGTGTCCAAAAAGTATAAATAAGCCCGGAGTACCCATATCACTGTTCTGCAAAATGTGTGTATCACTTTAAATCAAACCGTCAATCATTCAACATCTTTTATTCACACTT
>BLSH010115318.1:106761-121225 GCA_018402905.1 Glandirana rugosa
ACTTGAGGTGACGGGGACGATCGTACTGGATCATAAATCCTCCCCGAATGAGGGACGGTCAGGTAAACGACCCCTAACCGACTTCGGGAAGAGTTATGAGGTCCGTCGAGGAGGATTGAAAGGAGGGTAAGAAGACCTTTGAAGAGGTTCCAAGGTCGTTCATCCCCCTCCATGGTCTCTACGACGGACTACTCACTTGATCGGAGGGACTTAGAGAGGAGGACTAGGTCTAAGTTGGGTCGGACCGATTTAAAAGGATGTGGTGTGTGATTTAGGAACATGTGTGCCACGCTAAAAACGTGCTGGCGTGCAGGTTGAAAATTGTTTTAGCCGACAGGCACTAAAACAGATCGTATGACTGCCATCAGTTTAATAGCAAGTTGTTTCGGCTTACATCACGGGGTCCGGTACAAAGTTCGGGTTCTGTCCGGACCCGAACCCGGACTTTGTCCCGAAGTTCTGCCGAACCAGCAGAACCTGGACTTCTAGAAGTTCGCTCAACTCTAGTCATATGACATCCTGTCGTACAATAATCCGACCATTGGTATGCTCCATTCGACAGCTGATTTTCAAATATCATCCAACAGAAGTTGTATGAGCAAACTAGAAACTAGTTATCCAATTTTCGGCGCATATCTACAGAAGTTGGACAAGCAAAAGTTGTAAGTACAAACACGCATGCTCGGAATCCAGGAAGTGTTCAGTCATGTAAACCTGCGTCCATAATTCGCAATACACATTCACCTGAACTACCTCTTTATACGCTCGTAACACGTCACTACATTCGGCTTTGTTGAACGATAATTTGACTACCGTCAGTATGCTAGACAAAATCACGGACAGCCGATTTTGTTAAAAGTTGGACGTGCGGTCGTGCAAAAATCGCACCGTGTGTACAAGGATTTAGTGTGTGGTGTAGGAAAATTTAGCCAGGCTGGGTTGAATCTGGATCAGGAGGAGAGATTCAGGGAGGCTAGTTCACTCATCAGGCAGCATCTCTGGTACCTCCCCCTACTTGCTGGAACCTTGGAGAAGTTTCCAGAAGAATGGGAGGAAAGTTAGGAGGAGCTGCCTGGAGTATTGAGAAGGGCTTCAGCCAATCCCCAGCAAATGGACTGGCAGGGAGTAAGCCCCTCCTAAATACTAGGTCATGCTAGCAGGGGCAGTGGAGTTCAGGTGGAAGCTGAAGATGGAGTGCTGAGGAGGCTGTCAGTGGCCCTTGAGGGTGCTCCCTAGTCTTGGGGGGGTGACCTCGGGCCTGGGGTTTGGGTGCTGGAGGGATCCTCTCAAGACACATGGAGGAGTCCTGTCCAGAGGCACATGAGCAAGAATGAGGAGAGCATGAGTTAGCGAGCAAGTGCAGGAGGTCTCCAGGAGAAGTCGGCCGGGTGGACTGGTGAGTGTGCAGTCTGGGAGGACTGTGGGATGTAGTCAGGAGGGCTAGTGAAAGGGGCTGCTGCAGACAAATGAGCTGGCAAAGCCTGAAGAGGTGGTGCTGGGATCAATGACCATGGGGGGGGGGGGAAGTGCAGTGAAAGTGTTAGTCGTGTCACCCCATGGTTCTCAAGTATAGGGGCCTGCGGTCCCTGCCTGTAAAGGGCCATTGCTACAAACCTTTCCTTAGGTTGACACCACTGAGGAGCTGCAAACAAGATTGTGCAGGAGGAAGGGAAAGAGAGTATATGGACTGTGTATTTAATTGAAGTGTCTCTTACAAAGTTTGTTACAGTCAAGTGGACATCCCATAACTATCCCATCCCCATCCAAGTTTATTAACCCCTAAATAAAACACAAAAACAAAATTACTGGACTGTTTCCTGTCTCAGGTGAACCTGTGGAAATTCAGTGTGCCCGGGTGTGCAGGGTGGGGGATTCCTATGCACTAGCGGCTCCTATGGGGAATGCACTACATACACTATGTACAGAGGTGGAGGAGAAAGGGAAGAAGGAATATCAGTGTGGGGTGGACATATTTAATAAAGAACTTTTTTAAAAAAAGTAATTTTTGAACACACAAGTTGATTGGTTTGTGGGACTTTAATCATGTGCAGTATGTGTGAGTTGTTGTTTATTGAAGTATGATGGAATATTTATTAATTTGCACTATATAGTAACACTTGGTTTAATATTTGATGTTATTAGGATAGCGCTGGCTTATTAATTTAAAGCTGAACTAAAGGGACTTTGGGCCTCTACATTGGCCCTGCAACCATTCGGGTAGACAGATGCAGTCTACTTTCTCCACTGCAGGTGGCGCTCTTCTGCAGTGGAACCGCAGCTGGAGAGGAACTCAAGGGGAACACAGTTCCTCTATGGTTACCTTGGTTTCCAGGGAAGCACCCAATTGGATGCTGACGCCCCATGCGACTCCAGCAGCCATCTTGAGTCAAGCAGAGCCTACCTAAGTTCCCAGACTTGGCATGCTTTTTGCGAGTTGGTAGAGTAGGGATAGTTACCCCGCCTGTTAGGGACAGCAGTAGTGGTATGGAAAGATTCCTGACCAGAAAGCAAAGCATAGGGTCACAACTCCTTGAAACTCACCCCGCTTGGGCACAAGATGGCCAGGCTTCATTTCTGCTCTCAGACGCTGTCATTCCGGCTGATATCTGTGCTCTTCACATCACTGGAAATTGTGATTGCACCCAGCTGGGTTTGTTGTGAACTTTTGTTGTGCTATTTCAATAAAAGTCTTCTATTGCACCTGCCTGTGTGAATTATTGCCGCCGCACCCCACTTACATGCGCAATGCGTGGTGGGTTGACCGTTAAAGCAGGCAGTGAGGAGGGGACGTATTGCCTCCTCACTGCCTCTCATGCACCCACTAAAAAGTGATCTGCGGCTGATCGATTTTCAAAGGATTGGCAGTATAGCTGCATGTGCAAAGGATTATACCTCATTTCAGGATACCAAGCAAATTCTTCCTTTTGCCCCATGACAAACTGTACATCTAGAACCACTTGTGGTGTATAATTGCAATTCCCTTTCTTTGGGATAAGTGACAGAATGAGAATTGTAAATACCAGAATTAAATACTCTGAGGTCTATTGCTCCCCTCTCTCCCAACTTTGATGACCTAGGCTGTGACCCAAGACTGCCATTATGGGAAAAAAAGCCTTGGGCACTTCTTAGCACCAAGCATTTTAGGCTGAAGTACAATGGCCATTACCATAACCTTGGTCACTCATTCATTAGTCCTTCAAAAGGAAAGTACACGTTACAACAGTCAACATAATCCAAACAGAATACAACAAAAGCACAAATCACCATTTTTTCAGGGGGGTTGGGTGGGGATTGAGTTTATTTTTTTTTTTTTTTATTAAAGCGGTTGTATACCCCCCAATCTAATCTTTACCTACAGGTAAGCCTGTAATAAGGCGTAACTGTAGGTAAAATTAATATCTCATAAACTTGTAGGGCTTAGGAGATATTCGCTCTGCATGCAGCCGCTAACGTCAGCGGCACATGCGCTCTGACAATCCGGCGCAGGCTGCTGGAAAATTAGAGCTCATTGCCAGAACAAAGAGCTCCCAAATGCGCACGCGTGGAAGTGACGTCTCGCAGCTCCGGCCACTGACAGTGCCGGAGCCGCGTACCCGGAAGAAAGACGTTAAACATCATGTCAGCGCCCTCAGCACTGACTCGGGGGCATCGGGGGCCTCGTTCTAAGGTATTTCATAATGTGTTAGTATGCGATGCATACTTGCACATTATGCTATTGTCTTGCAGGGTTTTAGTGTTTGTTTTTTTTTCAGGTTCCAGGTTTTATTTTCAAAGATTAATTGAACAGGCTGGGGTTAGAAGCTGATTGGTTTCTATGCAGAACTGTGACAAATATTGCCCTCTCTAGCTTTGGTAAATAAACCCAAATGATTCTAGCAGTATAAAGGGTCAGTTGACCCAAAAGGGGACTTTTTTACCAGTAGTTGGAGCCTAGTAGGCTATGTCAGGGCCTTCTAATATGAAGTACACAATATTACCAAAAGTATTGGGACGTCTGCCTTTACATGCACATGAACTTTAATGGCTTCCCAGTCTTGGTCTGTATGGTTCAATATTGAGTTGGCCCACCCTTTGCAGTTATGACATCTTCAACTCTTCTGGGAAGGCTGTCCACAAGGTTTAGGAGTGTGTCTATGGGAATGTTTGACCATTCTTCCAGGCCTTCTGTGAGCCAGACCTTCTCGTCCAACATCAGTGCCTGACCTCCCCAATGCGCTTCTGGAAGAATGGTCAAACATTCCCATAGACACTCCTAAACCTTGTGGACAACCTTCCCAGAAGAGTTGAAGCTGTTATAGCTGCAAAGCATGGGCCAACCCAATATTGAACGCAACGGACTAAGACTGGGATGCCATTAAAGTACTTGTAAAGCCAGGTGTCCCAATACATTTAATAATAATATATATATTATTATATATATAATAATACATATAACAATACTCCCGCAACAACATCTCATTGACATAATTCCCAGTTCTCTTCCTGTCCACCCAGGAGTTTTGGGTGTTCCTGCTCATCCTTGTGTGTCACAGCTCCTCCTCTTACATTCTCCACAACATAAAATAAATTAAAAGAAAAACTGGCAGAGTGGGAACCCCTGATAATGCAGGAGCAGCTGTGAAGATCCAGGAACTCTCCCTAACAGACATCCCCTGGGAGATAAGAAACATTTCGTATAGTTATACGGTATTAGACAGTATATTAGTATATAGTCATATTGGTCCAGCTTGGAGGAATATAACTATATATACTATACCTGCCCCCCTAGAAGCTGTAGATCCCTGCAATAGGCACTGCTACTCCAGTGATCTCCACTTCCTTTCAGGTGCCATGCTGAGCAGCTGCTCTGCTGCTTATTAAACCTAGGAGGTTGCCCAATTTCCTTCAACTCTCAATGAATGCAAACCATTCTCTGATTGTAAAAGGTGTGATTGTGATATCACCGCCCCTCCTCTCAACCTTGTCCAATCAGAGAATGATTTGCATTAACTAAGTAAATGCAAAGCATTCTGTGAATGGTGCCCATGCCAAGCACGTGACCTCCTGGGTTCACAATCTAGCAGGGCAGCTGCCCAACACAGGACCTGGAAGCTAGTAGAGATCACTGTCTACTACAGCAATGTCCAGCTTCTACAGAGGCCTTTCTCAACCTTTTCAACAGAGAGAAACCCTTGAAATAACTTTCGGGTCTCAGAAAATCCCTGCTAAAAAGTACAATATCTACAACTCATGATACATTGGTGTCATGTTCACTGAGAAGAATGCTCTTTACACTGGTGGTCATTGGGAAGAATTACCACCTTAGGTAAAAAGATCATTGGTGTCAGTGGGAATTTATCTGAGAGTCAGAACATGCTCATTGCCCAAGGAACCCCTAGTAACCTCTGGAGCAGGGGAGGGCTGGGCCAGGGGGCAGGGTGGCAATTGCCCCCCAGGCCACCCCAACTTACATTCAAAATGGCTGGCGGCCATTGCCTGCTGACAATATTTTCTTTTTGTGGAGGTAGTAGGGGTCAGGGGCACGGCTGCCAACTAACTGCAAGCAGAGGGGGTCGCCCAGGGCCGGCCCTACCATAGATGATGTCTATTATAGGAGCTGGTCCAGGAGGCGGGACTTCGTATGACAGTGTCTGCGCCAGGTAAGCAGGAGATCCCCTCTTTGTAATCTGGCTGCTCTCCTCTTTCTGCATTGCAGGCTACATTGGATGGGCACTGGAGAGGCTGCATTGATGGGCACTGATGAGGCTGCAGGGCACTGATGAGGCTGCATTGATGGGCACTGATGAGGATGCACCTCCTTTGTTGCTATTAATATTAAATTATGTTACCACATTGTATCATATTTGTTTTTCTTCAAAACATCAATATCTATTATAAAATCAGGTGGGCATGGATGGTGAGCTAATTTGGTGGTTCAATGGGCAACTTTACTGGACTTGCCCCCCAGGCCTAAGGCTGCCTGCTCTCCCCTGCTCTGGAGGAACCCTAGGGTCCATGGAGCCCTGTCCTAGAGGGTTCCTACAGGTCACAGGTATGATATATACATAGTTACATTATCCCAAACTGGACCAATGTAACTATATACAAATATCCACACCTAGAATCCTTCTTTAACTCTCCAGCATTTCTCAAACACGGATATACTAGTTTTAGGTAGACGGACCCTTTTATATGATATATTTACACATATTTATACAAAGTGGGTAGAGGAACACAGATCACTACAATGTCTTGTAGTATACACACGTGTATTTATAATAGGACTCATAATATAATGGATATCACACAAGAAGACGGGCCATGAGAGGCGAGTAAGGACCTGCAGACTGGCAGTATTAGGCTATAGTGAGGAGAAGATGCTTTAAAGGTTAATCTTCATGCCTTGCGGTGTGTAGATTCCCATCTGGGGATTTGAGTGGTGTTGTTGGATCCTTTCAGACGTATCCTGCCCCAGTGAAAGGGGTTATTCAGGAGGTGCTTTGAAATGCACATTTCAGGAATTTAAACACTTGCGTGCAACACAAGAGAAAGAGAAAAATGCGCGCTTCGGTTTTACTGCCCATTAAAAAGACAAAACAAAGGACAGAACAATCGATTGCTTACAGCATCAGAGCACTGGAGGTCAGGTGGAGGAATCCAGCTGTGTCTCCCCACTAGTTATACAGTAACTGTCTGCAGATAGCAAAAGGAGGGTTTAATGTTTGACATACAAGCATCATTCTACTAAAACTCCTTCTACCACTAGTAGACAGTACTGCTACTTACTAACGTTTATGCCTACTATCACTATCTACTACTGCTACTATTTACTACACCTACTGATACTTATTAGATTGTAAGCTCTTCTGAGCAGAGCCCTCTTAATCCTTTTGTATTCTATTGTATTGTACTTGTATTGTCCCCCATTTATATTGTAAAGCGCTGCGTAAACTGTTGGCGCTATATAAATCCTGTATAATAATAATAATACTACTGTAATTAATACACAAATGCTACTACTACTTACTACAGCTACTGTCTACTGCCATTATTATACAGTACTACTACTACTTACTACACCAACTGCTACTACTATTATACACAAATACTACTAATACTACTTACTACAGATACTGTCTACTGCCATTATTATACAGTACTACTTCTACTTACTACAGCTACTGCTACTACTATAATATACAAATACTACTACTACTACTTACTATGGCTACTGTCTACTGCCATTATTATACAGTACTACTACTACTATAATACACAAATACTACTACTACTACTTACTACACCTACTGCTACTACTATAATACACAAATACTACTACTACTACTACTACTTACTACAGCTACTGTCTACTGCCATTATTATACAGTACTACTTCTACTTACTACAGCTACTGCTACTACTATAATATACAAATACTACTACTACTACTTACTACGGCTACTGTCTACTGCCATTATTATACAGTACTACTACTACTATAATACACAAATACTACTACTACTACTTACTACACCTACTGCTACTACTATAATACACAAATACTACTACTACTACTTACTACAGCTACTGTCTACTGCCATTATTATACAATACTACTTCTACCTACTACACCTCCTGCTACTACTATTATACAGTACTACTACTTAATACAGCTACCACCAACTTACGACTTATTACAGATACATTTATCACAATTATACAGTACTACTACTGCTTACTATTGCTGCTATTACTACTACCACTATTAAACATTGCCACTACTACTTATTACAGCTAATGTCTACTTACACTATTATACAGTACTAATACTACTTACTACAGCTACTGTTTACTTACACTATTATACAGTACTACTACTACTTACTACAACTAGTCTACTGCCATTATTATACAGTACTACTACTACTATAATACACAAATACTACTACTACTACTTACTACACCTACTGCTACTACTATAATACACAAATACTACTACTACTACCTACTACAGCTACTGTCTACTGCCATTATTATACAATACTACTTCTACCTACTACACCCCCTGCTACTACTATTATACAGTACTACTACTTAATACAGCTACCACCGACTTACGACTTATTACAGATACTTTTACCACAATTATACAGTACTACTACTGCTTACTATTGCTGCTATTACTACTACCACTATTAAACATTGCCACTACTACTTATTACAGCTAATGTCTACTTACACTATTATACAGTACTTATACTACTTACTACAGCTACTGTTTACTTACACTATTATACAGTACTACTACTACTTACTACAACTAGTGTCTACTACCATTATTATACAGTACTAATAATACTTACTAAACCTACTTCTACCATTATATTGAACTACTACTATGTGTTAATGCTACTACTATTATACAGTACTACTACTACTTACTACACCTACTGTCTACTACCATTATTATACAGTACCACTACTACTTAGTAATTCTACTGCTACTACTCATAGACAGTACTACTACTACTACTTACAGATACTATTACCACTGTTATATGATACTACTACTGCTTACTACATTATGCATGTTCTTTCTGTGTTCACTGGGGTTTCTTCCCAAACTGTATAGATAAGCTGGTAGGTTTAAAGGCTCCAGAGCATTCTGAGAACATTCTGTGGAAAAGGCTTTCAAATGTATCAGCCATGGTGCCCAGAAAGCTGTCAAATAGATTTGCAGAGAGTCAGATACAACCGAACGGATCTATACATGTATGCTGTGAGTGTGTGAGTGTGTGTGTTAGTTGTGTGCCTATGTGTGTGTATTAGTTGTATGCCTATGTGTGTGTATTACTTGTGTGCCTATGTGCGTATATTAGTTATGTGCCTATGTGCGTATATTAGTTATGTGCCTATGTGCGTATATTAGTTGTGTGCGTATGTGTGTGTATTCGTTGTGTGCCTATGTGCGTATATTAGTTATGTGCCTATGTGCGTATATTAGTTGTGTGCCTATGTGTGTGTACTACTTGTGTGCCTATGTGCGTATATTAGTTGTGTGCCTATGTGTGTGTATTAGTTGTGTGCCTATGTGTGTGTATTACTTGTGTGCCTATGTGCGTATATTAGCTATGTGCCTATGTGCGTATATTAGTTGTGTGCCTATGTGTGTGTGTTAGTTGTGTGCCTATGTGTGTGTATTAGTTGTGTGCCTATGTGTGTGTATTAGTTGCGTGCCTATGTGTGTGTGTATTACTTGTGTGCCTATGTGCGTATATTAGATATGTGCCTATGTGCGTATATAAGTTGTGTGCCTATGTGTGTATATTAGTTGTTTGCCTATGTGTGTGTATTATTTGTGTGCCTATGTGTGTATATTAGTTGTGTGCCTATGTGTGTGTATTAGTTGTGTGCCTATGTGTGTGTATTAGTTCTGTGCCTTTGTGTGTGTATTAGTTGTGTGCCTATGTGTGTGTATTACTTGTGTGCCTATGTGCGTATATTAGTTATGTGCCTATGTACGTATATTAGTTGTGTGCCTATGTGTGTGTGTTAGTTGTGTGCCTATGTGTGTGTATTAGTTGTGTGCCTATGTGTGTGTATTAGTTGCGTGCCTATGTGTGTGTGTATTACTTGTGTGCCTATGTGCGTATATTAGATATGTGCCTATGTGCGTATATAAGTTGTGTGCCTATGTGTGTATATTAGTTGTTTGCCTATGTGTGTGTATTATTTGTGTGCCTATGTGTGTATATTAGTTGTGTGCCTATGTGTGTGTATTAGTTGTGTGCCTATGTGTGTGTATTAGTTCTGTGCCTTTGTGTGTGTATTAGTTGTGTGCCTATGTGTGTGTATTACTTGTGTGCCTATGTGCGTATATTAGTTATGTGCCTATGTACGTATATTAGTTGTGTGCCTATGTGTGTGTGTTAGTTGTGTGCCTATGTGTGTGTATTAGTTGTGTGCCTATGTGTGTGTATTAGTTGCGTGCCTATGTGTGTGTGTATTACTTGTGTGCCTATGTGCGTATATTAGATATGTGCCTATGTGCGTATATAAGTTGTGTGCCTATGTGTGTATATTAGTTGTGTGCCTATGTGTGTGTATTAGTTGTGTGCCTATGTGTGTGTATTAGCTGTGTGCCTATGTGTGTGTATATTATATGTGTGCCTATGTGTGTGTATTACTTGCGTGCCTATCTGCGTATATTAGTTATGTGCCTATGTGCGTACATTAGTTGTGTGCCTATGTGTGTGTATTACTTGTGTGCCTATGTGCGTATATTAGTTATGTGCCTATGTGCGTATATTAGTTGTGTGCCTATGTGTGTGTATTACTTGTGTGCCTATGTGCGTATATTAGTTATGTGCCTATGTGTGTATATTAGTTGTGTGCCTATGTGTGTGTATTAGTTGTGTGCCTATGTGTGTGTATTAGTTGTGTGCCTATGTGTGTGTATTACTTGTGTGCCTATGTGTGTGTATTACTTGTGTGCCTATGTGCGTATATTAGTTATGTGCCTATGTGCGTATAAGTTGTGTGCCTATGTGTGTGTATTAGTTGTGTGCCTATGTGTGTGTATTAGCTGTGTGCCTATGTGTGTATATTAGTTGTGTGCCTATGTGTGTATATTAGTTGTGTGCCTATGTGTGTGTATTAGTTGTGTGCCTATGTGTGTATATTAGTTATGTGCCTATGTGCGTATATAAGTTGTGTGCCTATGTGTGTATATTAGTTGTTTGCCTATGTGTGTGTATTAGTTGTGTGCCTATGTGTGTATATTAGTTGTGTGCCTATGTGTGTATATTAGTTGTGTGCCTATGTGTGTGTATTACTTGTGTGCCTATGTGTGCGTATTACTTGTGTGCCTATGTGTGTGTATATTATATGTGTGCCTATATGTGTGTATATTATATGTGTGCCTATGTGTGTGTATTACTTGCGTGCCTATGTGTGTATATTAGTTATGTGCCTATGTGCGTATATTAGTTGTGTGCCTATGTGTGTGTATTAGTTGTGTGCCTATGTGCGTATATTAGTTATGTGCCTATGTGCGTATATTAGTTGTGTGCCTATGTGTGTGTATTAGTTGTGTGCCTATGTGTGTGTATTAGTTGTGTGCCTATGTCTGTGTATTAGTTGTGTGCCTATGTGTGTGTATTACTTGTGTGCCTATGTGCGTATATTAGTTGTGTGCCTATGTGCGTATATTAGTTATGTGCCTATGTGCGTATATAAGTTGTGTGCCTATGTGTGTATATTAGTTGTGTGCCTATGTGTGTATATTAGTTATGTGCCTATGTGTGTGTGTTAGTTGTGTGCCTATGTGTGTATATTAGTTATGTGCCTATGTGCGTATATAAGTTGTGTGCCTATGTGTGTATATTAGTTGTGTGCCTATGTGTGTGTATTAGTTGTGTGCCTATGTGTGTATATTAGTTGTGTGCCTATGTGCGTATATAAGTTGTGTGCCTATGTGTGTATATTAGTTATGTGCGTATATAAGTTGTGTGCCTATGTGTGTATATTAATTGCGTGCCTATGTGTGTGTATTAGTTGTGTGCCTATGTGTGTGTATTAGTTGTGTGCCTATGTGTGTGTATTACTTGTGTGCCTATGTGTGTGTATTAGTTGTGTGCCTATGTGTGTGTATTAGTTGTGTGCCTATGTGTGTGTATTAGTTGTGTGCCTATGTGTGTGTGTATTACTTGTGTGCCTATGTGTGTGTATTAGTTGTGTGCCTATGTGTGTACATTAGTTGTGTGCCTATGTGTGTGTATTAGTTGTGTGCCTATGTGTGTGTATTACTTGTGTGCCTATGTGTGTGTATTAGTTGTGTGCCTATGTGTGTGTATTAGTTGTGTGCCTATGTGTGTACATTAGTTGTGTGTTTATTTCTACTTGAGGTTGTAACTGTTACAAGTTCCTATTTTTCACAGTGCAGAGCTTTGATGATAATTTAGTCGTTTAACCTTCTAATTGCGGTCTTGCCCTCATACACATCGAGGTTTATTGCCATATCAGTGTTAATAAGGAGCTTGGAATGCGGTTAATCGTAAATATAGATGCAATTAGAACATCTAAATTAACCTCTGTAAATTGCTACAACATGATTAGAATATTGGAAAACATGACAGCTTTTCCCTTTGTGTGGGCGGAGGTTTAGAATGGAGAAAACCCATAATGGGAAGTGAATGACACAATGAGCAGAATGGGAATATTTTTCTAACCCGGGTCCCTAGGGTGCCGTCACCCTCCAGCAGGGCAATCTGTCGTCTACGTGATAATGATGTACTGAAAACTTGGATGGATCTCTGGCAAATGTGAACGCTATATACCTCTATACTATGCTGTTACTATGCAATGACGTTCTTGTAAAGCATATAAGGAAATATTAAAGGAGAACTCTGCTGAGGATAAAAATGTCAGTAAAAGTTGTACAATCCCAGATAATGTTCATCTGGGTTTCATTTTTTTACACTCATAGCTGTAAAAGTGTCTGTTCTCTGCTAGTGAGTAATTAGTTCACATGAGCTACACCATATTGCCAAAAGTATTGGGACACCTGCCTTTACATGCACATTAACTTTAATGGCATCCCAGTCTTAGTCCATAGGGTTCAATATTGAGTTGGCCCACCCTTTGCAGCTATAGCAGCTTCAACTCTTCTGGGAAAGCTGTCCACAAGGTTTAGGAGTGTCTATGGGAATGTTTGGCCATTCTTCCAGAAGCGCAATTGTGAAGTCAGGCACTGATGTTGGATGAGAAGGCCTGGCTCGCAGTTTCCACTCTAATTCATCCCAAAGGTGTTCTATGGGGTTGAGGTCAGGACTCTGTACAGGCCAGTCAAGTTTCATCACCCCAAACTTGTTTTTCAGGGGTTTGGCTTGGCCTCTTAGTTCCAGTGAAGGGAACTCTTAAGGAGTCAGCATACCAAGACATTTTTACACTTTCATTATCCCAACTTTGTGGGAACAGTTTGGGGATGGCCCCTTCCTGTTCCAACATGACTGCGCACCAATGCACAAAGCAAGGTCCATAAAGACATGGATGAACAAGTTTGAGGTGGAGGAACTTGACTGGTCCTGACCTCAATTTTACAGGCCCAAAGCTTTGTTGAGCTGAGTTAGGATCCTGGTCTTGAAATGGTTCTAAACTCGAAAGGTTTTTACCTTAAAGTAGAAGTTCGGTCAAATGATAACTAAACTTAAACCTGCTAGCACCCCCATTATAAGCCCTATAGTAACTACCATGCAAAGGAAATATGCATATACTTACCTAATCTAAAGACGCTCTGGTCCACTCATGTGATCAGCTCCCAGCGTTGACTTCCATGTAGAGGAGGGACAGCTGACAATGGAAGCTCTATAGTAAGTCTATGGGTGACATCACCACCCAGGTTCTGCAGCCGTTTGTCGCTGCTCTCTCCTCTTCACTGAAGCCGGCCTTTGGAGGGATCACTTGACCAGATGGAACGCCCTTAGATTAAGTAAGTATACACATCTTTCCTCTACAGGGTAGTTAGTATAGGGATTAGAATGAAGGTGGGAGTAGGCTTAAGCTTAGGTAGCTTTTGATCGGACTTGCACTTTAATGCATTCTCTGCAATAGGGTAAAAAAACACCCCACTACCTGTCCTACCCACCTCCATCCCTATACATTTACCTAGCTCCTGTCACCTGATTTGCTAAGGAAGCACCCAGAGTAAAGGGAAGTTGGTGGGAGATTGCCAGAAGAGGAGGTAAGGGACCTCTATATGTAATATCATTGCACAGAACAGGTAACAATTACCACTTTTTGTTTTGAACCAAAATATATAGTCATAGCCATTATCACTTTAAATTCAGTGCTCCAGTCTGCATGGAGTTTGTATATTCTTCCGGTGTTTGTGTTGTGTTAATATTCTGAGGGTGCTGTGGTATCCTTCCACAGCCAAAAATTCACACTGAGGGGCAATTGTTCTTCACATAAAATCAGTCCTACACTGACTGACATTGAACTGTTAGCTGACGTCGGTGTAGACAGTGATGTATACACTGTGTGCAGAATTATTAGGCAAATGAGTATTTTGACCACATCATCCTCTTTATGCATGTTGTCTTACTCCAAGCTGTATAGGCTCGAAAGCCTACTACCAATTAAGCATATTAGGTGATGTGCATCTCAGTAATGAGAAGGGGTGTGGTTTAATGACATCAACACCCTATATCAGGTGTGCATAATTATTAGGCAACTTCCTTTCCTTTGGCAAAATGGGTCAAAAGAAGGACTTGACAGGCTCCGAAAAGTCAAAAATAGTGAGATATCTTGCAGAGGGATGCAGCACTCTTAAAATTGCCAAGCTTCTGAAGCGTGATCATCGAACAATCAAGCGTTTCATTCAAAATAGCCAACAAGAAGCGTGTGGAAAAACCAAGGCGCAAAATAACTGCCCGTGAACTGAGAAAAGTCAAGCGTACAGCTGCCAAGATGCCACTTGCCACCA
>BLSH010115318.1:121777-137283 GCA_018402905.1 Glandirana rugosa
TTTTGTTTGTGTATAATTAATGTGTCCAAGACACCGACTAATTTCCTAATTTCACCCTTAATTTGAGTGAACCACGGAATAGACGTAATTTAATCGGAGTCTTTATTATTAAGTATACACAAGCCCAATTTCCCTACTCCACCGTTGGGATACTTGGCCGGTTCTAAATTTAGCAGATACCGGCCGAATTCTGACAGTGAAAGAGCGACACCCTAATAAACATCTTGTTTCGTATCTCTCAGTTCTCAAGGTAGACCTTTAACCTTCAGGAAAGAAATAATTTATTTCTTTATGTCGTGATTGAATAAATTCTATTTTGACTTAATATGTCCCTCACGCTTTGATATTAATGAGTTTTTGGAATCATTGAGAACATGGTTGTTGTTCAATAATAAAATTATTCCTCAAAAATACAACTTGCCTAATAATTCTGCACTCCCTGTATAATTCAGTTTTATCTTAAATAAGTTAGTGCTGTATTTCTTTATTTAATAAAGAAAGGACTTCCAATTTCCAGATGGAACTCTTGACTCTCTATGCTTTGTTCTACAAATAATCCCACAGCGAGAAAGTGACAGTCTTAAGCCGGCCATAGACGATTTAAATCTTGGCCGGTTCATAGGGTTGCCACCTCATCCCTTTAACCCGAACACATATGAATTATTATTTCTGAGGCTAATTTAATGCAGATAAGGCACCAAGTGAGTTTAATTCCCACTTTAATCCTTTAATCAGCCACAGAACCTGTGTAATTAATATGTGTTTGTTTTTAAAGGGATGAGGTGGCAACCCTACCGGTTCACCAGGAACCAGACGAGATTCGAACCATGTATGGGAAGGCTGAATGTACCCAAGTTGCTCAATCGATCCACTTGGGTATAACCAGCCTGTCGGATTTTACATGCTATTATTGCTAGCTGCTGTTATAGCTGCTAGCAATAATCACTGCTTCACCCAGCCCTGCCCCCCCCCCCCCACAGAAGAACAATGGGGTTGCAAAGGGCACAGTCTATTTACTTTTAGTAAATCAACCCCAATGGCTCAGTGAGAGGGATTCCCCTGTGTGATGTGTTGATGGGAGAATCGAGTGATTGTCTTTCCTGTAACCTGTGGTTGCAGGAAAGAAACATGTTCTGATTATGGTCGGCCTTACACGACCAAATGAGCTTAGTTAGGAACTCCAGTAGGAACTTTATTCATTGGATAGACAAGAGATCTAAAAAGACAAAAGATCTAAGAAGACGAGATCTAACAAGACAAGAAATATAAGAAGACGATATCTGAGAAGACCAATTTAGGAAGGTAACAGATCTAAGAAGATGAGAGCTCTAAGAAGACGAGATCTAAGAAGACAAGAGATCTAGGAAGGTCAGAGATCTAAGAAGATGAGATCTATGAAGACAAGAGATCTAGAAAAGTAAGAGATCTAAGAAGATGAGATCTAAGAAGACAAGAGATCTAGGAAGGTCATAGATCTAAGAAGACGAGATCTATGAAGACAAGAGATCTAGAAAAGTAAGAGATCTAAGAAGATGAGAGCTCTAAGAAGATGAGATCTAAGAAGACAAGAGATCTAGGAAGGTCAGAGATCTAAGAAGACGAGATCTATGAAGACAAGAGATCTAGAAAAGTAAGAGATCTAAGAAGAGGAGAGATCTAAGACGCAAGATTAAAGAAAACAGTTGTTTCAGTAAGTCAGCGTCCAACCTAAACATGATATCAATGTCTATCTGAACCTTTTCAATATCTCATTCCAAAACCATGGGTGCTAAGATAAAGCTAGTCACCTCTTTGTGGCTGTAACAGCCTCCACTCTTCTGGGAGGTGGTTTGGGTTGTGTCTGTCTGTTCAGTCAAAAAATACATTTGGATTTCAATCGGTATTCCAATACATCCCGAAGGTGTTCAGTAGGGTTGAGGTCGGGGCTCAATGAAGGTCACAGTTCCTTGCAGAGTCTCTCTTCCTTACTGTGTCCAACAATTGTGTCTCAGCAGGGGTTGCTGCCCACATTAGTCTGTCCCAGCCCTTGCCACACCAGGGTTTTGTAGAGTTGTATTTCGATTCACAGTCAGTCCCATTGTGAGTATGTGGAAAGCCGTAAAATGCATGTTCTCATCCAAGCATACATATCTTCATCCACAAGAAACCAGCACACCCAAATCGACAATGATCACTTAATTTCACTACCAGACATTCAAACAGGTGCTCCGCCACAGTCACATCAAAACCCAATGACTAAAGCTGGCTATACATTAGTAGAATTTCTTTCAAAATGTTTTCCATTTTGAACGTCCATTCAATTTTCTAATCATCAGGGAATCAAATAAACATTTAATATCGATATGAAAGACTATGTAAGGATATAAGACTAGGATACGTAAGGACGGGCATAACCAACGCTCTTGAGTGTCTGTGATGGGTTTGGTGCTCGTAATAACCTCACAGCACAGAAATATTAGGGCTGGGAGGGTATGGAGAGAGAGGACTTTCGATTTAAACTAGGACAGCCATCCTTTGTGCTGATTTAACCACTTCAATACTAACACTTTCACCCCCTTCCTGCCCAAACCCATTTAGTGCCCTCTTCCATAGGTAGGTGTTTAGAGATAGATTTTTGTTAAGATTAGGTCAAATTTAGTCAGGCCTGACTTGTTTTGAGTTGGGCCCAGGGAGGACTGGAGACTGTAGGAAGCAACACCCCTTGGTTACCCCTCCCCTCTTCTTCAGAAAGTTCTGGAAAAGGGGATGAGAAGAGGAGGTAAGGCTTTCTGATGTATGTTAAAGAACCCTGACCAATCCCCAACCTGGACATGCAGGGGTGAGGCCTCCTTAAATACTGTGGTCTGCCCAGTGGGGGGGGGGGGGGAGTTCGGGTGGAAGTGGACAGAGATGGAATAGTGTGGAGGCTGTCAGGGCCTGGAGGGACTCCCTAGTCTGGGGGGGGGTGGCCTCGGCCTGGTAGAGCTTGGGTGCAGCCAGGAGGAGAGCAAGATCCTGGTGGAGAGGCACAAGGGTGAGCAAAAGAGGACAGCAGGAGAGAGAACACTATCAGAGAGATCTCCAGGAGGAACTACAAGTAACAGGTGTTGGTGAGTGACACAGCCCAGGGGAGTGGAGATGCACAAGCAGACTGGGAGGAAGACAGTCTGGAAGATGTGCAGGAAGAGACTGGGAACTGGTGTTATGAGCACAGTGAAGATGGGCTGGGAGATGTAGTCCATCTTGGCTAGCTAGCACCAGCAAACTAACTTCTACACTAAGGGAACCTCAACCCTAAGCCCGCAAAGGGTGGTCCGGAGTCCTGGTAAATCTACATCAGGTCTGATATGTGCTAGCTAGGCCGAACAAGACTGTTTGGAGACCAGGTAAATTTCCTTCCAGGTCTTACCAGTGCAAAGTAAGAAGTGTGCAGGAGAGAGGAACCAGGATTTGTCAGAGAAGTTGGAGAAGTGTATATACTGGAGAGTGTATATAGTTGTCCCGTGTACAGAACTGTTGATTCTTGGGCATCCCATAACCACCCCAATCCCTATCCAAGTTCACTCCCCAAATAAAAACAACAAAAACAAAGAGCAAGCCTGTTTTCTGACTTCGGATGTTAGTAGGAGTGTGATTGAGGGCTGTTGTGAGCAGATGAACCACACTAATCGGCCACCCCTAAGGGGGCCATTGGCTACCCCAATTTCCATCTTTCAGTGCTGTTGCACTTTGGATGGCAACTGTGCGGTCATGCAGCACTGTACCCAAATTCATTTTTTATAATTTTTTTTAGACAGATAGAGCTTTCTTTGGTGGTATTTAATCATCACCGGGTTTTTAATTTATTACTAAA
Source organism: Glandirana rugosa (assembly GCA_018402905.1). Classification (NCBI taxonomy): domain Eukaryota; kingdom Metazoa; phylum Chordata; class Amphibia; order Anura; family Ranidae; genus Glandirana; species Glandirana rugosa. The sequence continues at coordinate 125,610 of BLSH010115318.1, forward strand.
CAAACTGAAAAAAATTTAAATTTTGAAAGAAAAACTGTAGCCATGTGCTCCCTTGGGAGTAGCATTAGTTATGTGAGATATAGTGGGATTGAGGGCAGCTATCAGGTGAACCATATCTGTAGACACTGAACACTTGCCCTGTAGACTGTCCTTCTTCAGACTATTATTCCTCACAACCCTCTCCAGCACTGTACTTGCAGACTATTGCTCCTTCACTACTCTCCAGCACATCACTTGGTTCCCAGATTGAAAGGAAATTTATCAAGTTTCTCTACTCCTTTCTCTTTACCGCAACTAGCACGTGGTGAGGCCTACACTCTGTCAGCAGGACCTAAGGACCACCCATTACAGGCCAGGGATCACGGGCCCCCGAATATGTAGCTTGGGTGCTGGCTGGGCCTTTGATGGACTACAACGTCCAGCCCACCTCTCTTCCAGGCCACCACACGGACCTGCTTTCTTCGCAGTGACACCTTCCCCTGACTGGCTTCCAAGGCTTCCACAGACTATCCACTATTCCTCTCCCAGCCTGCTCCAGCACTTTCTCTTCCAGCTCCCAGGGTCTCTCACTCGCCGAATTCAGTGGACCATTTTAAAGTCTCTCAGTAGCACCTCTGCTGCTCTCCTGTTCCCTTGTGCGACTCCAGGAATCACCTCCACTCCTGGCTGCACCCGAGCCTCAAGGTCACCCCCACCAGACTGGGGGCTTCCTCCCGGGTAGAGGCCTCCACAGCACCTCTGCTACATCTTCAGACTTCCACCTCCGACAACTCCTCCCAGACTGACCCAGTCCCGAGTATATGAGAATGCCTGCCCCCTGGCAATCCAGAATTGGGGATTGGCCGGGCTTCCCATGACACTCCAAATGATGACACCTCTTGTCCCACCTTCATTCTGGAAAGTTCCAGTGCTTCCAAGAAGAAGATAGGAGGATTTAGTGGCATCATCTGTTGGACTCTTCCAGTCCTATCTGAGCCATTCCCCAAGCCCAGATCAAAACATTCAGGCCTGCTCCTACAGTTAGGCCTGTTTAAATTTTACCTTTCCTGCAAAAAAACATTCAGCATGGAGGTCAGTTTCTTTAAGATCTGGAGGCTTGCCATGTTTATTATCACAGGTTTGCAAGATTAAAAACACATAACAAAACAAAAAACAAAACCTCGCCGTCTGGCACTAAACTAAACAATCGGGTTCCTCACTATACAGTGTGGGGCTGACCCACAAAACATAAGCACAGTGCAAACCTTGATCTTTGAGTCCAAATTATCACAAAGAGCTCACTCAGCTTTCTTCCTCTGAGATCCAGGATAGAGCTCTCCTCTGCTCTCTTCCTGGTCATTAAATTTAGGTGGAGAGGGGTTTGAGAAAGTCCGGGCCAGAACCAGCTCTGCCACGGTGTCTGGCAAAACCAGGGTCAGACTCTCATTAGTCTCCTCAAAGTGATCGCATGCGAGGCAACAAGTATCACCCCTCCATTAAGGCACCTCGCATAACGTCGCATATTCCCCCCCCCCTCTGCTCAAGCCCCTGGGGTGGAGCAACTGTCCCGACCATCCAGTGGGCCCGGGAAAAAACATCAGCATTATTTTGGAGCCTTCCGGCCAGGTTTTCCACTGAGAACTTAAACGACTGTAGAGCCAGGAACCACCTAGTCACTCGGCTACACATCCATTTAAGGGAGGCATGGTCGGTGACTAGCCTGAATGACCTTCCCAGCAGGTAGTATTTTAGGGCCTCTAAGGTAAGCTGACCAGATTTTTAAAATGAAATCCGGGGACATATTTTTTTTTTTATAGTAATTGTGGCAATCAGTGACTTATGGCGGGACTGCAATATTGCGGAGGACAAACTGGACACCAATTGACACTTTTGACACTTTGTGGGAACCAATGACATTAAACAGTGATCAGTTTGAAAAAATCAGTTTGAAAAATATGCACTGTCACTGTACTAATGACACTGGATGGGAAGGGGTTATAATCGGGGTGATCAAAGGGTTAAATGTGTTCCTAACCAGTGTTTTCTCACTGTGGGGGAGGTGCTTTTACTAAGGGAAGGCCTAGATTTCTGCCACTGTTCTGCCTGTGTACAGAATGATCTGCAGGTACCGACAGATATTGAGTCCGCCAGACCCGCTGATCGGCTCTGATACCCAGAAATGCAGGATCATATATATACATGATCCTGCGCAGCGCAGCCCCCTGTAGCAGTAACTCTGCTATGGGGCGGTTGGCAACTGGTTAAGATCATCAGCATTATGATAATTCACAGGCAGCAGACACTCTATCATGGCTCTGGCTGGCTGTCACAGTGTCACATGACATGGCTGCTGGGTGCTGATACTTATGAACAATAAGTTAACAAAGTCAGCACCCAGCAGCCATGTTATGTGAAACTGTGACAGTGCACTGCCAGCCAGAGCCATGATAGAGTGTCTGCTACCTGTGAGTTATGATACCATCCATTATGCCAGAGAGACAGACACAGTGCAATGTATTCACAGACACACCCAAAGCACACCGGTGTTGAAGCCTTGAAGGCACTGGCAGCACCACAATCAGATCCACTTCCCTTCTGTTCCTGCTGTTCAACGCTGTCAGCTGAACTCAGCTGCCTCTCTCTGCCTGTCACCGTCACCCGCCTTACAGCCTCTCAAGTCTCACTCTCCGGGCCCCGGCTACTACTGGGTGGGGAGTGGAGCTGAGAGGAGGAAAATCACTCCGCTGGGGAAGGCAAGGAGGAAGGCAGGCAGGCGGCTGGCTGGGACTTGAGCCAAGACTGGAGAACATGCAAGCGGAATAGGCATGTGCCCAAAACTGAAGAAATAGTCCCTCTGCTCTGACCAGCACATGATCATCAGAAAGAGCCACAGATAATGGAAAAAATACACCCCCCATAATCTAGTAGGAGCAGTGGAGCCGATGTGTGTAATTCAGAATTTTTTTTTTTAATTCTGCACTGACTGTCTTTGAAATTGCCCGGGTCCCTGTTCAAATCCAATCCGGGGACAGAACCGGGGACAGACTTGGTCCGGGAACAGTGTCCTCAATGCGTGGACTGTCCAGGGAACAAGTGGTGTCCGTTATAAAGCATTTCCTGTGTTCCTTGGCAATCTGTTCCTGAAACTTCCTGTTATCTGTGACCCAACTTGACCTTGACCTTGCTTGAACTCTTCCTGCACCGAACTCCAGCTTGCCTACGACCATTCTTTTGCCTGATCCCCTTGTACTTCTGCTGCCCGCCTGCTGACGAACCTGCCTGTACCTGACCACCCGCTTGGCTGCTCCTTCTGTACCGCATTGGCCGCCTGCTACCGACCTGACCTGTACCAGTACCCTTCAGCCTTGCACGAGCCTCTGGAGGATCTTCACACCATCATCAGTGACCAGTCCAGCCCTCGTGCCATCCTGTACTCCCAAACCTTCTGTTTACTCTATCAGGGGTTCCCGAATCAGGGTACTAAGAGAGGTTGCTCATTGCATAAGCCAGACTCTACCACCAGGTATGTGACACTCGGCTTCGGGATTCAACTTAACCATTCCTGACCCTCTACCCTTCGTGAGATTAGTCAGAGGGATGGTGATGGTGGTAAAGTTGGGGGTGAAGCGTTGTTAATACCCTGTAATCCCCAGGAAGGCACAAACCTGTTTCTTGTTCACCAGGGTAATTGGGATTATATAGGTGCCAACAAACAGTAAGTTCAGAAAGTAGGTAAGTTAAAACAAGAGTTTTATTTATAACATAGTTAAATCCTAAATACATAAAAGAGAGTGGTCCATATACATCTCCATTAGGTGGTTTGCATGTGAACTGGTGGTTACAAGATTTCATATTCTCCCAACATGTTTCACCATCAAAATGGCTTCCTCAGGGAATTCAGAACCTACTGGAGACTGAGGGCGTCCTACATTGAGTGTAGATCAGTTAAAGTGATATTCACATTGCTGTACCATTGGACTTTGATAAATCTGACTCGCTTGTGTATTTCTAATCAATTTACTTCCAACTTGGACTTTGTGTGCCTTCTGTGGTTGCATGGTGCCTTCTCCCCATTTGGGTGGTGTTTCCTTTGGTGCTCGCGAATTGGCCCCCCGTTGGGTTTCTTTTTTATGTTTAATTTGGTGGTTCTGAATCCCCTGAGGAAGCCATTCTGATGGCGAATCATGTTGGGAGAATATGAAATCTAGTAACCACCGGTTCACGTGCAAACCACCTAAAGGAGATGTATATGGACCACTCTCTTATATGTATTTAGGATTTTAACTATGTTATAAATAAAACTCTTGTTTTAACTTACCTACCTTCTGAACTTACTGTTTGTTGGCACCTATATAATCCCAATGGGAACCCCATTTTTCGTTTGTCTCATTATGTATGGGATGAGGTGTGATACTTAGCAGTGTCTAGCTAGGCCAAAGTTCATCTAAATAATTAAACATAGATTTAGGGTTAACAAACACTTTACATTTTTCAGACAACCATAGTTGTGTAAAATAGTATCTCCAATGCTAATTCTGAAGTTGTATTATATGGAAAGCTCGTAGCTGCTGCACAGGCTCTGGTAATACCAACAAGTATGCCATGGTAACAAGTTACTTGAGTTGCGCATTAATTTACAGTATATTTTACATTCATATGTGAAACATAGATACAGGAAATCAAAAAACATATGTAGAAAAAAACAAATGTAGAGAAAAAAAACTGTCTCTTCTACAAAAATGTTGTCTTTCTCAACATCAGTATCCTTCAATTGTTTTTTGTATGACAGAGGCATCTAAATATAATGGGCAGCTTTAGTTGCTATAACATATTTTATATTATATATACAGTATATATATATATATATATATATATATATATATATACACACACAGTGGGGCAAAACAGTATTTAGTCAGCCGCCAATTGTGCAAGTTCTCCCACTTAAAAAGATGAGAGAGGCCTGTAATTATCATCATAGGGACACGTCAAGAGACAGAATGAGAAACAAAATCCAGGAAATCACATTGTCTAATTTTTAAAGAATTTATTTGCAAATTATGGTGGAAAATAAGTATTTGGTCACCTAAAAAAAAGCAAGATTTCTGGCTCTCACAGACCTGTAACTTTTTCTTTAAGAGGCTCCTCTGTCCTCCACTCGTTCCCTGTATTAATGGCATCTGTTTGAACTCATTATCAGTATAAAAGACACAACCTGTCCACGACCTCAAACAGTCAGACTCCAAAGTCCACTATGGCCAAGACCAAAGAGCTGTCAAAGGACACCAGAAACAAAAATTATAGACCTGCACCAGGCTGGGAAGACTGAATCTGCAATAGGCAAGCAGCTTGGTGTGAAGAAATCAACTGTGGGAGCAATTATTAGAAAATGGAAGACATACAAGACCACTGATAATCTCCCTCGATCTGGGGCTCCATGCAAGATCTCACCCCGTGGGGTCAAAATGATCACAAGAATGGTGAGCAAAAATCCCAGAACCACACGGGGGGACATAGTGAATGACCTGCAGAGAGCTGGGACCAAAGTAACAAAGGCTACCATCAGTAACACACTACGCCCCCAGGGACTCAAATCCTGCAGTGCCAGACGTGTCCCCCTGCTTAAGCCAGTACATATTCGGGCCCGTCTGAAGTTTGCTAGAGAGCATTTGGATGATCCAGAAGAGGATTGGGAGAATGTCATATGGTCAGATGAAACCAAAATAGAACTTTTTGGTAAAAACTCAACTTGTCGTGTTTGGAGGAGAAAGAATGCCGAGTTGCATCCAAAGAACACCATACCTACTGTGAAGCATGGGGGTGGAAACATCATGCTTTGGGGCTGTTTTTCTGCAAAGGGACCAGGACGACTGATCCGTGTAAAGGAAAGAATGAATGGGGCCATGTATTGTGAGATTTTGAGTAAAAACCTCCTTCCATTGGCAAGGGCATTGAAGATGAAACGTGGCTGGGTCTTTCAGCATGACAATGCTCCCAAACACACCGCCCGGGCAATGAAGGAGTGGATTCGTAAGAAGCATTTCAAGGTCCTGGAGTGGCCTAGCCAGTCTCCAGATCTCAACCCCATAGAAAATCTTTGGAGGGAGTTGAAAATCTGTGTTGCCCAGCGACAGCCCCAAAACATCACTGCTCTAGAGGAGATCTGCATGGAGGAATGGGCCAAACTACCAGCAACAGTGTGTAAAAACCTTGTGGAGACTTACAGAAAACGTTTGACCTCTGTCATTGCCAACAAAGGGTATATAACAAAGTATTGAGATGAACTTTTGTTATTGACCAAATACTTATTTTCCACCATAATTTGCAAATAAATTCTTTAAAAATCAGACAATGTGATTTTCTGGATTATTTTTCTCATTCTGTCTCTCATAGTTGAAGTGTCTCTATGATGAAAATTACAGGCCTCTCCCATCTTTTTAAGTGGGAGAACTTGCACAATTGGTGGTTGTCTAAATACTTTTTTGCCCCACTGTATATATATATATATATATATATATAATAAAAAGTATTATATATAAGGAAAAAGGCCACTAAAGCTTGCTGTACAGTATTTGTGTCCATCATGCTAATAGCTGACGTATAACAGAGAAGCAGAACTCACCTGATCCAAGAAAAACGGAAGAATCAGCGAAGGAGAGTGCACTGCTCAGCGTGAAATTCATACTCCACCATTAAAGTAAACCTCGCTAAAACTGTTTCTTTATCTGGGTGTGTAAGGCATTTTCAAAACACTTAAATCCCTTCACTTGTTGACTTTTCTTCCTCAGCCCAGCTCCGTACCCAAAGTTTTATGCTTTGGAAATTCCTGAAAGATTTTCTAAATCCTTTAATTTTTTTAAGGAAAAACAAAGAACTGGTTGTAGAGTTCCGAGGGCTTTTGGTACAATTCAGAAATTTTAATGTAATGACTGGAATATTTTTGGAAGGTGTCTCTATACCGCTGCCAGGGAGGACATTACGGCGGCTTTGGGTTAATAGATTAAGGTTCATTTACAAACAGGGGGGAGGAAGGGAAGAGAAAATATTAAAGTTTCAGAATTATGGTTTTCTACATCTGGCTGTTTTTATATTGCAGACACATGAGTAGGCAACTAGGGCCTTTCATAATCTTTAACTGGTATATTGTGCAGGTGCTGCTGAATTTGTAATAACTGCCCAAGGAATACAGCCTGTCTGCCCAGAGATTTAGTTTTTTTATATACTGTCCTGGTACAGCTGTAGGGCAGCATCTTCTGCATAAAGTGAACTTGCGCTTAGTTCCACCTGACAAAGGGGCTTGGATTGATAGGATTTTGATGGCATTCCCATACAAGTTTATGGGAAGGCAAACCTTGCTAGAAGCAGATCAAATGCAGGTCAGAAAGAGGCGAATTGCTAGACATATACTGTACACCTATAAATGAATTTTGAAAGTGATGTCAAACTGATGCCATCAACACAAACCCAAAACCCATCAATACAATCCCATACTCTTGTGTTTACTCTTTTGCCACTCCACTTAGGCAGCCCATAGTTGATTTGATTCGCTCGATTCCCCCATCAAGAATGTCTCCCGCAGCACTATTGTGTTCAGCCAGTGGGGGTGCATGGGGAGCCTTCCTGGCCAGCAGAACGCAGTGATTACTGCTAGCAGCTATAGCCGTTGGCAGTAATATGTGAAAAATTTGAGTGGCTGTGTCGGGGCCTGCACTTGAACCTGGAGCCTCTGCTGTGTCTGGCAATAACTCTTTTCGCTGAGCTACCGGACAGCACCCTGTCAGATCCATTGGATAAACCTGCCTTGTGCCTTGACTTCTGCTGAACCTTTAATTCTTTGCGCCTCCCATGAACTTCCTGATTTAAGCCTTGTCTCTGTACTTCCTGTTTGCCAGATTATTGTGACTCTTTAGCCAGTATCTCGCTCTCGTCTTCCCTGCTGCCGTTATAGACCCTTGGTTTGTTCCTCACCTACGCTTCTGCTTAATCCAAACCTGCAACTCCTCATTACTGACCCTTGGCTTGTTTACTGATTAAGTTTCTGTTTGATCCTTACCTGCTTATCCGCTACTGGACCCTTGCTTGCTCACCCCCTGGTGGGGCGATGCTGAGGACCGCGACCTGGCACTAACACGCTGCAAAATCCATCTCCACCATCAGAGGCTCTGGTGAACACTGGTTAGTACTTAGCTTAGACTCCGCACCTCAGGTGAGTCTGCATCATCCGCCAGGGTGACTGGCTGTGTACCTGTCCTGCTGGTCGGTGGTAGTCTTGCTACTGCTATAGCAACTGGTCATCAAGCCTGACCCCTCATCATTTTTTAACTATTGTCTGTATATTTATATTTATGTTTCTGTATAATAAAGTGATATCATTTTTATAATTACCTGTCAGTCTGTAGTGCCTTAAAAGTCCGACCTCAAGGACCTAATTTTTGGTCCGAAATTTTTCCTGACCCCCTCATCATTACAGGCTGGTTGTGCCCAAGCAGATTGAGGGATCGACAATCAGCCTGTCCATACATGGATCGAATCTCGGCCGGTCCCAGCTGAAGCGGCTAAATTTCAATCCAAGTCACTAATAGTGAAGGAGGATACCTGGTACTTTTGGATATGAGAAGCATATGACTTACTCCTCAGTCAAATGGAAGTCAAATACACCTATAAATGAATTCTGAATGATATCAGAAGCATTTCAAATTGATGTCAAACACAAGCCCAAAACCCATCAACACAGGCCTATACACACCTTCTATCTACTCCTCTGTAGATAGGGGAGATGTCTTCTCTCTCATGTTGCCATTGACTGATAATAGAGTTCCTTTATAGGCAACTGGAGTTGGCAGTCTGCTCTTTAATAAGCATCAAATTTAGGCCCAGCATACCATATCTACTGTAGACTCATCTGTTGGGGTGTCTGTTCTGAAGTTCATGGTTCTGTAAATGGTGGCTGTACCAAGTATGCCATCCCCTGTGGTCAATGTGCAGCAGGGAAATCTCCCAGCAATGAACTCCAGGGATTGCAGCAATGACTGTAGTAGCGGTGGCTACTACATCGATAGACAGTTTCCAAAGTATGAAATATGCATGCTTACATTGATCCCAGCTGGACCAATGTAAGTATTAGTGATTGGTCCATTGGTCCCAGCTGGACCAATGTAAGTATTAGCCATTGGACCAAAGCTGAACCATTATAACTATGCAATAGAGATCACACCTGGAATTCAGTTAAAAAAAAAAGCAGCACTGGTGCACAATAACCCGACATTATGTAAATTTTACGAATGATTCCTAATCTGACAGAAATATCTAAGCCCAAATTGTGTAAGTTGGTCTTTACCGTTGTCCTCCTCTTCTCCTGGTGGCCTGTTGGTCAATATGGTCCTGCTTCTATGTCCATCTGGTGGCTCTTAGCTTGGAAATCTTTGTGGGTAATCTTTAAAGAAACATTGAATTCAATATAGTGTGAAAAAGTACAGTAAAAGAACCAGCATTAGCATGAGTCAGAAAAAAGAAAAAAGAAATGGTCAATAGGTTTAGTAGAATAAAAGTATTTGGGTGTTGAGTCATTTCTATGTGGTTTGACACAAAACCTCTAATGCCGAATTCACAGAACACACTCAGTGCCTACTGTAATCCTGTTTAAATACAAAGTCATTACTTTATGACCTCTTATCTAAGATAGTAGACTTCAGTGGTGGTAATCTACCTATTATTATGCTATTACTCCTATCACTAGCTTTAGGTGTCCAGACATGCTTGGATTATGTGTAAGTGAAGGTGGGTAGATAATCGGCCTGTATATATGGACCTATCACAAACTAGGCAAGAGATTGTTCAAGGGCCACACTGGCACCAGTACAAGCCTCTGGAACTCTCATCTACACTATATCCAATTTGGCGCTTAGCACTTAAAGCAGAGTTCCACCCAGAATTTTTTTTTTTTTTTTGGCATCCACTCTTTTAACACTAAATAGATGTAACCATTTGTTTCCTTACTTTCAAACCGCCTAGTAATTACATGCATTTTTTACTCACAATTTCCTTTCTCTCACTGCTGGACTTTTCCATTTTAGATGAGGGCATCTGAAGCCCATCCTGGGTCTCCTGGCATCTCTTCCTGAAAGAAGTGCATGGTGGGTAACCATCATGCACTCCTTGATCTCGGTCCGCCTTAAATCGTCTGGAAATAACACGATTTTACAGTACAGGGAAGCCCACTGGCTCCTGGGAAACGATGAGTCACATCTCCCAGGAGGCCAGGCGAAGCAGGACGCGAAGAGAAGAGCCTAGGACCTAAAAGGGGTAGATTACAGAGACCACCTAGCAACAAGCAACTTAGGGTGAGTATAAAAAAATTTTTCCCTTCAAAGTTAAGTCTATATAGGCAAAGGACTTGAATGATGTAAAAAAAAAATTCTGGGTGGAACTCCGCTTTAAAGCTAAACTCCAGGTAAACAGCTAAATACACCAATGGAAAAAAATATGAAGGCTGCTTTAGCTGCAAAAGATTTGTTATTAGGTCCACCCCTGTCAGACATAAAACCTTACCAGTTACTTTTCTCCACTGGAGTCATAGCATTATAACTTGGTCAAGGCTGTGATTGGATAGTGAAGGAGCAGCTGCTCACTGCTCAGGTTAATTCTCTGCACTGCATTCCAATGAGTAAGTTCCTTTGTTATATTCACAGTACGGAGTAATGCAATATAAAGCTGGCCATAGATGGATATCATTTTGCACTTAAATTCTTAGGAAAAATCTAAGGAAAATTCATACAAAAATTTCAGAATATTCAAATGTTGTTCGAAAGATTTCATTTGCTTACAACATTTGATTTTGAAATGAATAGAGTTTACTGAATGAAAACCACATACACTGTTAGGAATTGGCTTTGATCAATTATAGTGGACAACTGTCGCATGTATTACATTCAGGTGCGACTTTCATGCAACTTTTGAGGGTTTACATTTCAGTCTAAGGCACTCAAGTTGCATGAAAGTCAGACCAAGTAATGCAGGAACCTTTTTAAAGTCGATGCGACTTTAACCAGTTGCCCTTCGGAAGGTTTACCACCCTTTTGGCGATTTGGTACTGCATTACCTTAACTGACAATTGCGCGGTCGTGCGATGTTGCACCCAAATAACATTTAAGTCCTTTTTTGCCCCACAAATACACTGTGTGCAGAATTATTAGGAAAATGAGTATTTTGACCACATCATCCTCTTTATGCATGTTGTCTTACTCCAAGCTGTATAGGCTCGAAAGCCTACTACCAATTAAGCATATTAGGTGATGTGCATCTCAGTAATGAGAAGGGGTGTGGTTTAATGACATCAACACCCTATATCAGGTGTGCATAATTATTAGGCAACTTCCTTTCCTTTGGCAAAATGGGTCAAAAGAAGGACTTGACAGGCTCCGAAAAGTCAAAAATAGTGAGATATCTTGCAGAGGGATGCAGCACTCTTAAAATTGCCAAGCTTCTGAAGCGTGATCATCGAACAATCAAGCGTTTCATTCAAAATAGCCAACAGGGTCGCAAGAAGCGTGTGGAAAAACCAAGGCGCAAAATAACTGCCCGTGAACTGAGAAAAGTCAAGCGTACAGCTGCCAAGATGCCACTTGCCACCAGTTTTGCCATATTTCAGAGCTGCAACATCACTGGAGTGCCCAAAAGCACAAGGTGTGCAATACTC
>BLSH010115318.1:145979-170698 GCA_018402905.1 Glandirana rugosa
CTCGGCCATGAACATCCTATAAAACCCAACCACCGGAACTCACCTCTATCAAGTGGAAAGTTTGTAACCTTAACTAAATGATTTCCGTTTATCTGACATGCGAAACGTTCACGTCAACGCGAGACGTTCCCTTAACCGAGGTCTCGAATCATTTACTCCACTTCGAAGTAACGTTTCTTATGGATTAGTGCACGTTCCTTTTATTTTTTTCGTCGTAGAAACGAATGTGTACTAATCTACTACCTTTAGTCGTTTCGAAGTGGAGTAAATGATTGAAGACCGCGTTCCACGGAACGTCTCACGTTGACGTGAATGTTTAACGTACCAGAACCGTGTCAGATAAACGGAAGTCATTTGGTTGGGATAACTAGTGGTGTCCTGGACGTCAGTCACTGTGTACGACGTGGAGTAAAATAGCAGAACCCCGGACCGAACCCGAACGATTTTTGAAATGTCCGGGTCCGTGCCACGGACACCCGAAAGTTCGGTATGGACCCGAATGTTACAGTCCGGGTTCGCTCAACACTACTTGCAAAGTGAACAGCCAGCATGTGTCACTGACTGCAGGTCCTGTGGTGATCAATAGGGTTGGTTTACTGAAGGCAAATAGACTGTGCCAAGACCATGCAATTTGTAAGTGCAGTTGCACTCTGCAAGGCACCTTGCGCCAGAAGTTAGTAAATGAGGTGAAGCTTTGCTGATTTCCATCATCTAATCATGTGTAAGCAAAGATGCTGCTTTTTTTATTTTCCTTGCACGTGATTAGGTATTCTTTGCAATGAAGCTTCACCTCATTTACTAAGCTCTGGAGCCAATTCCCTTGCAGAGCGCAACTGCACTTGCAAAGCGTACAGTCTATTTGCCTTTAGTAAATCAATTCCAATGTTTGAAAGGTGAACTATCTCCACTCAAGGCCACCAACCCAAAATATCCTACAAGTACCGGCTCAGGGGACAAATGCCTCCCAGCCAAGTCCTTCCCTGCTGGTTGCACATAAGTCATTCAACAGATAAACAATATAAATATATATGCAGTATCTCACAAGTGAGTACGCCCCTCACATTTTTGTAAATATTTTATTATATCTTTTCATGTGACAACACTGAAGAAATGACACTTTGCTACAAAGTAAAGTAGTGAGTGTACAGTTTGTATAACAGTGTAAATTTGCTGTCCCCTCAAAATAACTCAACACACAGCCATTAATGTCTAAACCGCTGGCAACAAACACCCCAAGTGAAAATGTCTAAATTGGGCCCAATTAGCCATTTTCCCTCCCCGGTGTCATGTGACTCATTAGTGTTACAAGGTCTCAGGTGTGAATGGGGAGCAGGTGTGTTAAATTTGGTGTTATCGCTCTCACTCATACTGGTCACTGGAAGTTCAACATGGCACCTCATGGCAAAGAACTCTCTGAGGGTCTGGAGAAAAAGAATTGTTGCTCTACCTAAAGATGGCCTAGGCTATAAGAAGATTGCTAAGACCCTGAAATTCAGCTGCAGCATGGTGGCCAAGACCATACAGTGGTTTAACAAGAGAGGTTTCACTCAGAACAGGGCTCGTCATGGTCGACCAAAGAAGTTGAGTGCACGTGCTCAGCGTCATATCCGGAGGTTGTCTTTGGGAAATAGACGTATGAGTGCTGCCAGCATTGCTGCAGAAGTTGAAGTGGTAGGGGACAGCCTGTCAGTGCTCAGACCATACGCTGCACACTGCATCAAATTGGTCTGCATGGCTGTCGTCCCAAAAGGAAGGCTCTTCTAAAGATGATACACAAGAAAGACCACAAACAGTTTGTTAAAGACAAGCAGACTAAGGACATGGATTACTGGAACCATGTCCTGTGGTCTGATGAGACCAAGTTAAAATTATTTGGTTCAGATGCTGTCAAGCTGTGTGGCGGCAACCAGACGAGGAGTACAAAGACAAGTGTGTATTGCCTACAGTCAAGCATGGTGGTGGGAGTGTCATGGTCTGAGGCTGCGTGAATGCTGCCGGTGTAGCATCGTTTATTGAAACCCCGCAAAAATGTATTTCAGTATGTAAGCTCTGTTTACTGTTAAAAAAAGTGTGAAATTACAAACTCTGGTGGGTGTACAAAGATGTCCGCTTACCACCTTCTGTCTGTATCCTTACTGCGGACGAGTGCGGGTGTAGCAACATGGCGGCACTGGGGAGCTAGAGTTTATTGAGGGAACCATGAATGCCAACATGTACTGTGACATACTGAAGCAGAGCATGATCCCCTCCCTTCAGAGACTGGGCCGCAGGGCAGTATTCCAACAAGATGATGACCCCAAACACACCTCCAAGTTGACCACTGCCTTACTAAAGAAGCTGAGGGTAAAGGTGATGGACTGGCCAAGCATGTCTCCAGACCTAAACCCTATTGAGCACCTGTGGGGCATCCTCAAACAGAAGGTGGAGGAGAGCAAGGTCTTTAACATCCGCCAGCTCTGTGGTGTTATCATAGAGGAGTGGAAGAGGACTCCAGTGGCAACCTGTGAAGCTCTGGTGAACTCCATGCCCAAGAGGGTTAAGGCAGTGCTGGAAAATAATGGTGGCCACACAAAATATTCACACTTTGGGCTCAGTTTGGACATTTGCACTTAGGGGTGTACTCACTTTTGTTGCCAGCGGTTTAGACATTAATGGCTGTGTGTTGAGTTATTTTGAGGGGACAGCAAATTTACACTGTTATACAAGCTGTACACTCACTACTTTACATTGTAGCAAAGTGTCATTTCTTCAGTGTTGTCACATGAAAAGATATAAGATATTTACAAAAATGTGAAGGGTGTACTCACTTTTGTGAGATACTGTATATGCATTTAAACTATGTACTTAACTGTTTTGCTGGATTTCAGCTTCGATTTTGACCATAACGTCTCCTTGGTATTTCTCCCCTTCAACAAATAAAATCTTTGTCCAAGAGGCTTCTCCTGATGCAACCAAGTAGGGTTTCTTCCATTGTGGAAAATTTGGATAAGCAACAAAAACATAAGCCCAAGAATAAAAATGTGTAAAAAATGCAAATTCGAGGCAGCTTATTGCATGGCATAGATGGAAGTAATCAAACTTTCCACTCCACCCAGGCCAAACTTTACAAAAAAGACAATAAAAATGAAAAATACCAGATAAAGCAAAGAATATTTTTTATTAAGAGCGAAAAGAGCTTGTATTCCGTTCAAATATTTCACAGCATAGATTTACACATCGAAAGACAGAAAGTGAAGACAGACCAAAAGATCCTGGCCTGCCTCGTCTTTTTAGGAGATACAAGCGGTTTAGAATTTCTAGACTTATTTAGGGAATAAGAAAGGTGAATGAACTGCATGTGTCACCCCATAGAAACCAATCAGATTTACTCTTTCCTACAAATGAGAGTGGAATACAGAGGTTGAGGTCATTTAAAGGTTAAGTTCACCTTTTCTTTTTTCTAAAATCCAGCTCCCCTATGTACCAATAAACCATTAATGTACCTCGGATGCAGAAAAATTAAAACTTTCTTTAATTTTTAGAACAAGAAAATCAAGGCCCAGCTTTGTTTATAAAAAAAGTGTTGACTTCCTGGTATGTAGACTTTGGAGGGAGCCAGTAAGACACAGGAAGCAGTTTACCTGCTGACCTCATTAGCACACACATCCTGCACCCATCAACTTGGTTTGTATGGCATCCCAGCAGACCATGGATGGGACTTTATATGTGCCACAGAGAAATCAAAAGAAATGATAAAATAATCAATTTTTATTCTATAAAGATAAAAACAATAAGGTACAAAACACCATAAAAAACGATGAATTCACGTATACAATTTGTCTTGCAGTGTTTAGGCCTACAAGACCAACGTGTTTCACAAAGGGTTCACTTCTTCAGGATCCATGCCTTGATTGTATATTCTATATCGTGAATCATACATTCTCCAAGCACCAATTGTAGATCGCATTCCTCAGAACATCACATAAAGACATGAATATTCTTTCAGTGACATATATCATATAGCCGTGGTCATCAACTCTATGTGGTGACCAACAGGGCTAAATCCAAAATGCTCCAACTATATTACCATATCCCCTTATCCTATATAGATGCTCTGCGGTCCTATGTTCACTGCCTGAATATAAAACTACTTTCATGAAAGCCACATCCATGTCATCATCACAAAAAGCATATGTCTGATCCCAATATGGCGCCCGAGCAGCTTGTATCCACAAACCATTGCCATCATGCACTATTTTCAGTTCTTGGTACCATTGGCGTTCTCCACAATTAACCTTGACTGGCATGCCCTCCTATCCCTCATTGTATCCTCCCTTGTTTATTTATTGCCAATCAGAACTGGAACTGAAATTTATTTTGACGCTGAATCCAGGCAAGTAGGCAAATGCGCAGTTGAAATACAGATATCAAAGATGTTTTACCTGCGAAAGGATTTGTAATTCTGATCATCTTGTCTTGATTTACACAGCCCTTCCACACAGCACATCAAGTTTGTTGGCCTGACTTTTCTCTACTGCAGTTAAGCCACACCGCTTGGGCACCTCCCTGCCCTCAGCATGTTTTTGGACAGTGAAGGAGTAGAATCACACTGATGAGCTCACCCATCTGCTGGCTCTGCTCTCTTACACATGTGGATGCACCAAAGCTTGATTGGCTTATAGTCAGGGAAAGTCTGAAGATGAACCTTTCCTCCATGTTTTCCCATTAACCTGTCTGGGTCACATGAGAGGACTACACCCAGGGTGGGTTCTTCTGGGCTACATTAGGCACTTGGGATGGGGTCACTGCATTACACATGGGGTACAATTGTTCTGTGCCGTTTTCATCAATGCCCTGGGATCAGGCTAAGACTGCTGTGGGGGAATGCTCAACCCTTAAGGTGGGCCTCTGCTTTTAGAGATGAACGTGCACCATGTAAGCATAAGTGTTTTCCAGTTCACTCTCAGATCCCCGTGACTATGTACACCTTCACCGTAACTTGCATTTAAGAGAGACACACTGAGCCTTGTCCACATTCACCCATCCAGCGTATCACGGCTATCTCACTCCCAGTAATGGTATGAGGTCCCACCGTGCACCCAGCGTGGACTCCATGAGTGTACTAATCTTTATTTGACTCGTCCGTACCTGTGTACAGGCTGGGGACCTCTGTGGCATGAGTCAGCTCCCACTGCTGTGGGAGACAGACCACTCATGAAGAGAGTGCTGACCAGGGGCAGCCCGTCCAAAAAGGGCACAAGGTCGCCGCCTCCTCTGTCCTCGCCACCTCCTATATGCTATGGATAGATTCATGCATAGCATGAATCTAACCATCGCTGCCCGTGACCACCCCCTATTCATGCGGCCGGCCCTTTTGAGGCACCGGCTGTATGAATTACCACGGCGAGGGGTTTCTTTGAAGCATCTCATTAGAGCCGTAGGCTCTAATAGGCTTCAACATCGTGGGGCTTGTGGTGCAGAGTGCGCTGCCATGAGCCCTTAGAAAGGCAAATGAATATTTGCCTTTCTAACACTGAATCACTCTCCGCCAAGCAGGAAGTGCCGGTATGTTACCGGTTTCCCGATTGCCACAGAAGACAGGCAGTCCTATTGGACGTCTTTCTCGGAGGAGGAGGGGAATGCACGGCCAAAGCCAAGCCGCTCCCCGCTCACCGGGCACCGCTCGCTGCCTGCCCACTCCTAGATGGGGTAAGTGCCGGACTTTGATGTCCCGATTGCCCTGGGGGGGTACTGTCAGTTCCACGAGCCCTGCAGCAGGGGGGGAAGGGGGTAGATGGATGCTGGTACCCCTCTGTTCATACTATATACCCCTTTGGTGATGCTGTATATACCCCTCTGGTGATGGTATTTACTCCTTTGGTGATGCTATATATATATACTCATCTGGTGATGTTGCATATACCCCTCTGGTGATGCTATATACCCCTCTGGTGATGCTATATACTCCTCTTGTGATGCTATATACTCCTCTTGGGATGCTGTATATACCCCTCTGGTGATGCTATATACTCCTCAGGTGATGCTATTTAGTCCTCTGGTGATGCTGTATACCCCTCTGGTGATGCTATATATATATTCCTCTGGTGATGCTATATACTCCCCTGGTGATGCTGTATATACTTCTCTGGTGATGCTATATACTCCTCTGGTGATGCTGTATATACTTCTCTGGTGATGCTATATACTCCTCTGGTGATGCTGTACATACCCCAGTGTGTCTAGTGAACCGAACTACGGGCCATGTGTGCTGGATACATTACACCTCTTGAGTAACTTCAGACCAGGCAGGAACAAAGTTTTAAAGCTTTACTTAGAAAAACGCACAATGAAAATCTCAAAGTATAACATGCAAGAACAAGATTTTGCCTATATCCCTGCTCCTAACTCAGGTTGTTATATCCAAGTATGAAGAATAAGAACCATTAGTGGGCATTTACCAGTGCTGAATCTTCGGAGATGAAACCCAGACCCTGATGACTTTCTACATTACGGCAGTGGCAAGTGTAGCGCCCCCATAGTGTAGTCGTTTTTGTGAGATTTGTGAGGGTTTTTTTCAGGAAAGGTAAAATTTAGTCAGGCCTGACTGTAGGAGCAGGCCTGAATGTTTTGATCTGGTCTTGGGGAGTGGCTCAGGTAGGACTGGGACAGTCCAACAGATGATGTCACTAAACCCTCCAACCTTCTTCTGGGAAGCACTGGAACTTTCCAGAATGAAGGTGGGACAAGAGTTGTCATCATTTGGAATGTCATATACTCGGAGCTGGGTCAGTCTGGGAGGAGTTGTCGGAGGTGGAAGTCTGAAGATGTAGCAGAGGTGCTGTGGAGGCCTCTACCCGGGAGGAAGACCCCAGTCTGGGGGGGGGGGGTGACCTTGAGGCCTGGAGGTTTAGGTGATTCCTGGAGTCGCACAAGGAGACAGGAGAGCAGCAGAGGCGCTACTGGGTGACTTTAAAGTGGTCCACTGAAGTCGGTGAGTGACAGACCCTGGGAGCTGGAAGAGAAAGCGCTGGAGCAGACTGGGAGAGGAATAGTGGACAGTCTGTGGAAGCCTTGAGAGCCAGTCAGGGGAAGGAGTGTCACTGCGAGGAAAGCAGTTCTGTGTGGTGGCCTGGAAGAGGGATGGGCTGGAAGTTGTAGTCCATCAAAGGCCCAGCTAGCACCCAAGTACTTTGCTACATATTCGGGGGGGGGGCCCATGATCCTTGGCTTGTAATGGGTGGTCCTGATGTCCTGCTGACAGAGTGTAGGCCTCACCACGTGCTAGTTGCGGTGAAGAGAAAGGAGTAGAGAAGCTTGATAAATTTCTTTTCAAGCTGGGAACCAAGTGATGTGCTGGAGAGTAGTGAATGAGCAATAGTCTGTAAGTACAGTGCTGGAGAGAGAATTGCGAGGAGAAACAGTCAGCAAGCTGAGAGCTGGAGAGAGTTGTGAGGAGTGATAGTCTGAAGAAGGACGGTCTGCAGGGCAGGACTGTATATGGAGGTCATGTACAATAATTTCTGGGGCCTCCCACAGTACCCCTTTTCCCCATCCAAGTTATTTCCCCTAAATAAAACAACAAAAACAAGAGCCGGCCTAGCCAGTGTGTGGCTCGCCAATCTTCTCCATTACAGGGTTCTCTTACAGGCTCTGGGCCTCTCTGCTCAGGAGCAAGGGGGGTGGCTCTCTGCTCCGGACCACTGTCCCTCTTTTATATCACAGGATCAGTGGGTCGGACTCTGACCCAAAGATAACCCCCCAAAACCCACTAACAGGCTTCCAATGCCGCTCTTCTCTTTAAAATATCGCTGTAGTGGCTGCACTGAAATAGTAATTAATTCTGTTAAAACTGCATTTTATACGTGCCTGAAGTTTAACTTTAATTCCAGGAATTTCAAACCTACATTTACAAAGAAGAAATGCCAAGTGGGTATAATTTGATCATTACTAAGTTTATTGATATTTTTTTGGTCTTGACTGAAAGGACATGTTTAACGAGCAAAGGAAACACATTACAGCAAAATATATTGAATAAAATATAGATTTTGCAATAGAAGAGTGGAGATGTCATTATAACAGAATTGCTTCTCAGAATCATCATTTTGTGGTTTTCTGTACAACTGTCCTCAAACTAATGGAGTTATTTAATAACTCTGATATTCCGAGTGCGCTGACCTGTGACAACTGTTAAGAATTCTTCTGTTAATTCTGAAATGTGATTGGTTGCTGTTGTGTGCTGCTCTTTAGGCCTCGTGCACACTGGACATTAGAAAAAAGCCAGTAGCTTTAGCTGTAGAAAGCTGTAGCTTTGAGTTTTTCAGCATTTATGCAGTAGCGTTTTTCAGTGTTTTTTATAGTTTTTTTTTAACAAAATTATACTCCCACAAATGCTTATGGTTCAAAAATGCTGAAAAAAACATGGCTATTCAGCGCTTTCAGCGTTTTTGAGCCATATAAGCATTTGTGGGAGTATAATTTTTAAGCTTTTTTTCAGCTGAAAAACTCCTCTCTAAACCCACTAGTTCTGGGATTTTTTTTCCAGCCAGAGAACGCTCCTGCCAAAAACTGCTGATAACAGTCTATGTGTGAATGGACACATAGGATAACATGTTGGGAAGTTTATTGGCTGCAGAAAAAAATGCCTGAAGCCAAAAACAGCAGCTGTAAAAACATCCAGTGTGCATGAGGCCTTATACTATATGATTACTCTGCCTTGTTGAATAGCCCTGATAGGTTGTCCAGCCAGAATATGAATGTGTTTAACTACTAATACACAATGCAATTCAGATTTAAAATGTGGTCATTCATTGTGTATTGAATGATGGCCAGATACAGGTCAGACCATACAGCATGAGCACAGACTGCATACATGCATGGGTTGGATTTTGGAGACCTGTCCTTGACCTGTCTTCATGTTCCACCAACTGTTTTTGAACCTTCTTGTAACTACAGCCTCACCCAACCTACAAAATTTGTACCCACAACCATAAAGAAAACTTGCTTTTACTACAGGTTGTGGGACAGCATGGAAATGTAATGGTCCTTGCTTTGTGTCATGGTCAGGACACTAACTGCATGGAGTGTGCATGTTCTCCCTGTGTTTTTGTGGGTTTCCATTGGGCACTCCGGTTTCCTCCCACACTCCAAATACACGCTGATAGATTAATTAGATCTTGTCTTAAAGTGGTTGTAAAGCCATTATATGTTATATGAATTTCCCAGTAGGTAAATGTTCAACAGTAAACAAGCTATCTAATCTATTACAGTTTCTTACATCTTTTTATCGCTTTTCTAGCTCAGAGCATCACGGACCTGTAGGTGGGCATGTCCACATCGATGGGCATGTGCGCCACTAACGGAAGTGACCTTTGCCACCAAGCATCCTCGTTTCCAAGGTAAACAAATATAAGCACATACCCAGCTGCAAACGTCACTTCTGCAAATGACGTACATGCTCATCGATGTGGCTGGGGGAGCCGCTGTCAATTAAAGAAGGAGGGACAGGTGGGGGGAGAGGCTACACACTGACCATGGAAGTTACAGGCATGCAGTGTGCTTTCGCAACCTGCCTGTACCTAAAAGCAGGATGACGTAAGAGATAAAACTGACCACGCTAGCACTGATCGGCTTCCGTAGTAGCGTGGTCAGTTTTTAATCAGGAAGTGGGGAACTGGCAGGATCAACCAGTTAATATAACTTATTTATATAAAAATCACATATAAAATCCTAAAAAGAGACAGATGTATTCAAAATTATTTTTTTAGTTTACAAACTTAAGTTGTCCAAGTATGATATTCCACAGAGTGTGCCCACCATCTACGTCTACAACAGATAAAGTGCTTTAAGTGCTCAGGGAGAAAAGCTGTATAGGAATTAATTAATGCTTTATTAATGTTATAAGAGACTGCCATATTACAAAAGAGGAGCACTAAGATGATTGATGGTGCTGGATCCCAAGGTGGACTTTACTGTACTTCCACAGATTTATGTGGAGTTCCTTGTGTCTTGGAATGTTTAAAGGAAGAGTAGCTTCAGAAGATTTTAAAAGAACACTTCAGTATTTAAATGGAGGAGGAGTGCCAACAATAGTGCCAACAATAGTGTTTGCTTATTGTTATATTATATTCTCTAGTGATCCGGGGCCTGATGAAGGGGGTCTTGTCCCCTGAAATGTGTTAGACTAACGTCCATCTAAAGCAGCCATTCTCAACCAGGGCTTCGTGGAACCCTTGGGTTCCTCCAGAGGTTGCTAGGGGTTCCTTGAGTTGTGGCTGCTTGACCTTCCATCTGATGGTCCCTGCACCGTTTCAGATCTAACACCATTTGGCAGAGCCAGCAGCATGACACCAATGCACTTTTTAGCTGTCTGGAAGGGTGTAATTATGAGCACCATGGTAAGGGAGGCACATTCTTGCACTGATCACCAATGTAAAGGACATTTTCCTTGCTGACCAACAATGAATTTGTTTTAGCAGTAGTTCCCTGAGACTTTAAAATTATTTCAAGGGTCTCCCTGGGGTAAAAAGCTGATCTAAAGTGAATACATTTTTCATTTGGACTTGAATTTTTGTGCGTTGCCACTCCTTTTTTTATTCTTCCAGCTATGTTAGAAAAATAAACCTCCCATGTTGTAAATTATCTGCAACATTGTATGAGACTGCCATGATATAAAAGATTGCCATGTTAGAGAGAGTCAGGCCTGGGAACATACCTGCAGTTTAACCACTTCAATACTGGGCACTTAAACCCCCTTCCTTCCCAGACCAATTTTCAGCTTTCAGTGCTGTTGCAGTTTGAATGACAATTGCGCGGTCGTGCGACGTTGTACCCATATGAAATATTTATCATTTTTTTCACACAAATAGAGCTTTCTTTTGGTGGTATTTAATCACCCCTGGGTTTTTTATTTTTTGTGCTATAAATTAAAAAAAGACTAAAAATTCTCAAAAACAATGCATTTTTCTGCGTTTCTGTTATAAAATTTTGCAAATAAGTCATTTCTCTTCATAAATTTTGACCAAAAATGATACTGCTACATTTCTTTGGTAAAATTAACCCAAATTGGAGTTTATTAGGTGTTGGCGGACAGACAAATGTGACGGGGACTGTGACAGATGTGACGGGGACATACAGATGTTTTGTGTATGGTGACAGATGTGATGGGGACAGACAGATGTTTTGGGGGCTCTTTTATGGGGACACTTATGTGTATGGGGACAGGGGTATCAGTGTGCTTGGTGCACTGTGTGCGGGGTGATCTGTGATAGCTTTCTGCATGAAATCCTCATCATGCAGAGAGCTGTCACAGAGCTGCAGCTCCCCCCCCCCTCACTGAGCTCTCACTGAGCTCGGCGGGGGAGAACTGTCACAGAGACGTTCGTCTCTGTTTACAATGTGACGGCTGTGATTGGACACAGCCGTCACATGATCGGGAGGGCCAGTCACTGTGCCCGTATCCCGATCTCTGCTCAGCTGGATCATAATGATCACAGGATCCAGCAGCAGCGCGGCGCGTTCTGCTCCCGTTCTGCAGGATGTAAATACACGGCCTTGTCAGAACGGGGAGCTCCCACCCGGCTGTATATTTTTGAGTGGCTGGGTGGGAGGTGGTTAAAGACATGATAAAAGATATAGCTTCTTTGGAAAATAATACTGTAGCATTCTCCTAGATAGGTTGGTAGGGGTGGATTGCTAGGGTTGGATGTTAGGGAAATTTTGTTCCTTTTGGATCCTCTGTATTTAGTGGAATAGCTATTGACTGCTAGAGTTCACAGGCTGCAGGTTTGATTTCCCCACCACCCCACCTTCTAGAGATTTCTAGAACACAGTGGGCTGGTAAGTCAAAAGAGCAGCCTGAATATTTATGGTGCTTCAGCCAATTCCACGGATGGTGGGCCCAGTAGGTGGCTCGATAAATAGTCTTAGGCCTGGAACAACCCTGGTCTAGTCCTGCTGGAGGTGCCCCCAGCCTCAAAGGCAGATTGCTGGAATTTGCTGCATATTAGTCAAGGTTCCAGATGTGGCATAGCTGGCGGGCCTATTTCTAAATCCTTCCAGAACTAAGGATCTGGTCTGAAGGACTCAATAAAGAGAGTATGGTGGAAGCTGGAGAGTGCATAGCTGTCCTGTGGCATTGTGAGCATTAACCTCTCCCTCACTGAAGAGTGTCCGGTGGATACTGCTATCCTGTGACATTGTGAGAACTTATCTGGGCTCAAAATCTGGGCTCAAAATCCTTGTGATTGTATACTGGGGAGGGTGGAGGTGGAGATAAGGGGGTGCTGCGGCTGCACAGAGAGGCGCAGGATCTGTAGGCTGTAGGAGGAGTTCTGTCCTCCTCTCTGCTGATTACTGTTGAGATGGGACGGGATGGGGGGCATCAGAGATGAGCTTCCATCCTCCTTTACGTCACAGTACACCCCCCTTACCTTGTGCTGTTGCTGGGAAGAAGCTGGAGGTGTATCTGGGAAGCAGAAAGTGAAGGGTCTGGAGGGGGACCAGAGGAGGGCTGGAATCAACTGGTGGAGTCTGCTGAATGCTGAGAACAGGGAGGTGGAGATGAGGGGGTGCTGCGGCTGCACAGAGAGGCGCAGGATCTGTAGGCTGTAGGAGGAGTTATGTCCTCCTCTCTGCTGCTGACTGCTGAGATGGGATGGGGGGCATCAGAGATGAGCTTCCACCATCCTTTACGTTACAGTACACCCCCCTTACCTTGTGCTGTTGCTGGGAGGAAGCTGGAGGTGTATCTGGGAAGCAGAAAGTGAAGGGTCTGGAGGGGGACCAGAGGAGGGCTGGAGTCAACTGCTGGAGTCTGCTGAATGCTGAGAACAGGGAGGTGGAGATGAGGGGGTGCTGTGGCTGCACAGAAAGGCGCAGGATCTGTAGGCTGTAGGAGGAGTTCTGTCCTCCTCTATGCTGCTGACTGCTGAGATGGGACAGACGGGGGGACGTCAGAGACAAGACTCTCCGCTGCTGCAGGCTGCAGCACAGGATCTGGTGCAGGAATTCTGTCCTCTCTGCTGATGACTACTCAGACAAGGTGGGGGCAGAAAGGAGGGGGTAGCCACAGTTACAGGAGACCTGAAATGGCTTGAAGGGACAAATTTGGCCGGCGGACCTTGTGTTTGACACGCGCTCTAGACTGAACTGAAGGGAATGGACTGTTGTTGCGTGCCTGGCTGCCTCTGCACTAGTTTGGTAAAGAAGCAGTTAATTTACAGCAGCTTCTTCGGGGGCAGCACTACAATAGTGCTGCTTGTGACATATTGGGAAATTATTAACACAGATCCGTAAAGTTACTGAGAGATAATCAGTAGTTTTTTTTTTTTTTTAATGAATAAATAAATATAATAAATGGAGATGCTCATACCTACTTGGATTTAAGTTATCATTAAATATTTTTCAATTTTGCAGATTTGCTTGAACTACATCATAGACGCTATATACGATTTATAATGGAGTTACTGCAAAATTGTGTCCGCTGAATGTTTATCAAGGCGTGTTCTTGTAATTAAGAAATCCAAACACACAGAATTCCCCTGGGGATTATATGAGCTTATATGCATTATACTTATGTGTTCCTCCAAAGTATTTCCTGTTTACTGACACCACCCAAAACAAGCAATCACAAATGACTTACTGACACCAATGTATACGTCGTTTTCTGAGTGATATACTGTAACATTCAGTTTTGCATTAGATTTAACATCATGATTTGAAGTTTAATTCTAAATTCAAGTTCTTCTGAAAACAAAACAGACAAAACAATAATTTCAATAACATAAATGAAGAGGATGTCAAACCATATGATTGTAATTTAAGTAATCCTGTTTGTTAGTATTATCACTGTAAATAAAGTAAGGGAGGGGGGAGGTAGAGCGAAAACCTTAAAAGAGAGACAAGAAGAAGGAGAAATTAGAGAAAGAAAGAAAGAGATAATGGAAATAGAGAGATAGGCGGCCAGGGGGTAGTAAAAATAGGTGGTTGAGCCATGGTTTTATCACCCCTGACTGCCCAGCCGCAAGTTAATATGGCCACCGGCCAAGTTAGTATACATTGCGACAAAAATGATACCACAGGTTGAGTTCTTCAAACTTGGTCAATTTAAGTGAATGGGGCTGCACTGCAAGCTACCTGAAACCTGTAAAACATGTTGTTGCAGCTCGGTGCTGCACACTTTAAAGAGTTAAAACAGGTGATCAGGAGGTGACATATCACCTCCAAGATACCTGTTAAATACCTTGACGGGCAGCAATGATGGCCACAAGCGTGAACGAGTTTCAAAAGAGAGAATGGAGAGAGGAGGAAGAGAGAGAATGGAGAGGGGGGAGAAAGAATGGAGAGAGGGGGGAGAGAGAGAATGGAGAGAGAATGGAGAGAGGGGGGAGAGAGAGAATGGAGAGAGAGGGGAGCGAGAGAATGGAGAGAGGGGGGAGAGAGAGAATGGAGAGAGGAGGAGAGAGAGAATGGAGAGAGGGGGTAGAGAGAGAATGGAGAGAGGGGGTAGAGAGAGAATGGAGAGAGGGGGTAGAGAGAGAATGGAGAAAGGAGGAGAGTTATAATGGAAAGGGGGTGGAGAAAAAGAATGGAGAAAGGAGGGAGAAAGAGAATGGAGAGAGTGGGGGGAGAAGAATGAAGAAATAAAAAGATGCGTCTGGATGCAATTTTTGTTCATCCACCAATTTTTTACCCTTTCCTTCGATTTTTCATTTGAAGGGAGTTCAGCAGGGAAGAGGCCAACAGGGCCACCCACTAAGCAAATTTTGTCTGGCTCATTAGGAATTAGCTGAAACTCAGAGTATGGACAGCTTAAAGCGAGCCTTTGCTCATTTTCTCCTCCTGGCCTAGGAGAGGACAACATCAGCTTAGCACTTGCTCTGCACGCTGCAGCCTCCTGGGACGTCACACATCCCAGAAGGCAGCAGGACCAGGATGTGATGTTGTGCATGCACAGTTGGAGGCAGGCTGAGAGACATCAGGAAGTCACAGCCGCCTCTCACATCCAATGTGGTGCTCTGGGGAAGACAGTGCTGGACTCCATGGACTGGCCAGCAACTGTTTGCTAAATGTCATTAGTTACAGTATTTGTTTCTGCAGATTTTAATTTATAAGAACAGAAGTGATGTTCCTCTTTAAGGAGAGAGGTGATACATGGATGGAAGATGTACAGCAGCTACTTTATACAAATATTCCTTTAATCAAATTGCTTATTTCTATCTGCATGTTTAAAGCCCAGCTAAAGCCAACATGTTTTTTATTATTAATGACACCCTCATGTATCTGCAAACACGCTGCATGGTTCAGGGAAGTGCAATCTAACAAAAGGGTTGGAGAATTTTTACCCAGCGTTTCTCGCAGGTAGGGCGGCCCATTAAAATGAGTGTGCTACCCTACACGTGACGCGCATGCACAGATGTGAACCATGGCTGATTGCTGGAATCCTGAGGGTTAATTGATATACTTTACTCCAGATACTGGTTTAGTAGCCTGGTCAGCATAAGCAAAGCTCATACTCACTGCTGATTGGGCTCAGCAGTAGACATCAGATTGCTGCAGAGAGACCACTGCTTCCTCAAATAGAGCAA
This sequence comes from Glandirana rugosa, assembly GCA_018402905.1. Classification (NCBI taxonomy): domain Eukaryota; kingdom Metazoa; phylum Chordata; class Amphibia; order Anura; family Ranidae; genus Glandirana; species Glandirana rugosa. The sequence goes on from BLSH010115318.1 coordinate 161,543, forward strand.
AAGTCCTTTTATGCAGTATGCTGGCAAGGGACAGGTTTTCTACCCTTTTTAAAGAAAATAGACTTTGTACAGATAAAACAGTTTACAAAAATTATTAATGCATCATATGAAAGCAACCAACCAAAAGTACACTCCTGGGTAAAAAAAAATGTGACGCAAATCTGATTGGTTACCCTAGAAAGGAAAGAATGAAATGAGTCTGAACACAGTGCCATAGACTCCATGGACGCACACTAATTCACTTCACTAGGTGCGTCATTGTGAGAGTTAGTTGAGAGCCAAAAGTTGAAAAATGGTTTAATTCTTTTCAGTGTTTATAAATCATCCACAGTTTGACTTAAGTTATCTGGGCTTATTTATTAACTTAGTACAAACAGCAGTGGTGTCTGGTACTACATGGCAACCAATCAGAATTCATCCCTATAGGAGAACGATCATCAAATCAACTAAAAAAAAACATTCCCTGATTCTGAAGCTTCTGGGTACAGGGGAGCACTGCGCTCCCATAATCCAATGCTCTTTGCCAGTGTGGTATACCGTATACAAGTTTGAGTATCATCATATGGAGAGCTGGAGCAAGAATTGGCATGCAAACAGGAAATCAGGTGAAGCATAATGGGATTACAAGGGAGTAAAAAATAGATCTAAGCCCAATCACTAAAATCAAATATAATATTTAACATTTAATGTCATTTTAAAATTCATTTTCAATCTTTTTAACCCCTTGACCTCTGGAAGATTTACTCCCCTTCATGACCAGGCCATTTTATGCGATACGACACTGCATTCCTTACCTGCCAATTGGCACAAGTCCTGTACCCAAATAAAATTGATGTCCTTTTTTCTCACAAATAGAGCTTTCTTTTTGTGGTATTTTATTACCACTGAGTTTTTTATTTTTTGCGCTATAAAAAACACTTGGGCAATATGGTTAGATAGGGGTTTGCAGTGGTTTTAACAATCCTTTTGAATCACATTTAATAGAAGATCACATAAAAATGTATCCATCTATTTATACAATTCATTTTTTTTCTCTTCACTAGGATATCATAGCTCCCAACTGTCCCTGATTTTGTGGGACTGTCCCCGATTTTGTGGGACTGTCCCTGATTTTGTGGGACTGTCTCCGATTTCGTGGGACTGTCCCCGATTTTGTGGGACTGTCCCTGATTTCGTGGGACTGTCCCTGATTTCGTGGGACTGTCCCTGATTTCGTGGGACTGTCCCTGATTTTGTGGGACTGTCCCCGATTTCGTGGGACTGTCCCCGATTTTGTGGGACTGTCCCTGATTTCGTGGGACTGTCCCTGATTTCGTGGGACTGTCCCTGATTTTGTGGGATTGTCCCTGATGTTGTGGGACTGTCCCTGATTTGGAGCAATGTCCCTCTGTCCCCCTTTCCCCTCATTTGTCCCCCATTTTGGTCTGATCTATATAGTTGTATATAAAATGTACTTTTTATCTTTCAAAAAAAGTGTTTCCCAGTGCTAAACCTTTCATCAAAATTCTAAATTGCTGCATTTGTAAATTTTAAAAGCCAATATAAAGGAATAGAAGTGGTAAAAAAAAAAGTCCTTGTGGATTTAATTAACTTTTTTTGTTAATTCTCCTTTAAGAGGGTGTGGCAGGGGGCGTGTCCTATGACTACATGCATTTGCTAGTAGGTGTCCCTCATTCCCATCTCAAAATGTTGGGAGGTATGGGATTTCACAGGGAAGCTATGTAAATGGGACAACAATAATTAAAGAGATAGGGTTTGTCAGGTGAATTGGATTGGTGGTAAATAAATTAATCACTCCAAAAGGGATTTTTAGGTGGACGGGGAGGGGTTGTGTTGTGTGTTTTTTTCCCCCAATACTTCACAGGGGAATGGGGTAACTGAGACTAAATATTTGGGATGGGGTAGCGTTTTTTGGGGTTTTTTTTTTAAGGTGATTGGCATCAATGGCAACCTGTAGCCATCGATGTCCCCACCCCTAAACACACATTTATAAGTCAGTGGGATGGTTTGGGTTTTTTTTTTTTTCATTTAGGTAATATGGTTTGATGGTGTTTGCAGTGGTTTTAAAAATATTTTAAGTCACATTCAATAGATGATTTTATAAAAACTTTTTTATTTATATAAAGGAGGGGTGGGGGAAGAGGTAGTGAAAAGAAAAGGGGAAGGGAAGGGAGGAGAGAGAGAAAAAAGAAAGAGAGATTTTTTTTTCTCCTCTCTCTCTTCCAATAAATCAGTGGTTCTCAACTCCGGTCCTCGGGACCCACCAACAGGGTTTAGTGGGATCAACAATTTAGGACAAGATACGTTTTTTTTAGGTGAATGGCATTGATGGCTATTTGTTGCCACCGATGTTCTCACCCCTAAATACACATTTAAAGGGAAATAGGGTGGGATGGTTTGAGGGTTCCCCCCACCTTTTTTTCTGCGAGAGGTTGAGGGCTGGGGCCCATTTTATATTATATGTTGCTCTGATAAATTAGCTTGCTCTAGGTATTGGATATATGAAATGTTGTTTGTTGATGTCATTTGTTATTGTGGATGCGTTAATGTTTGTATGTTTTTTGATTCAAAATGAATAAAAAGATTTTAAACTAATAAACAAAAAAACACCAACAATTTTGAAAAATTGCTATAAAAGCTATGCAATATTTTTTTTTTAAAAAAAATCTAATTTCTTCATAAATTTAGGCAAATATGTATTCTGCTACATATTTTTGGTAAAAAAATCCCAGCAAGCGTAAATTAATTGGTTTGCGCAAAAGTTATAGCGTCTACAAACTATGGGATAGATTTATTTATTTTTACTAGTAATAGCAGTGATCAGTGACTTATAGCGGGACTGCGACATTGTTGTGGTCATTCTGACACTAACTGACACTTTTTGGGGACCAGTGACATTACAGTGATCAGTGCTAAAAATATGCCACTGTACTAATGACACTGGCTGGGAAGAGTTAAACATCAGGGGTGATCAAAGGGTTAGCCAGTGTCCTGTAGGGTGTGAGGTGCTTTTACTAGGGGAAGAGATGTCAGAATGACAATCTCCCTTATTTACTTAGGCAGTTAGCAGTTCTGTCTCTCTACCTGATGATCGGTGGGTGCCGGAGGACATCGAGTACCTGGTACCTGACAATCAGCTTCCGCTGTGTAATCACAGTGGAAGTGTCAGATCACGTATATTTATACCAGCCCTCAAATTTTCCACTCTCCTACTCACATTTTGCAAGTGGAAAATGAGGGCTGGCGAGTTGGGCTGCTTGGGAGCGCAGGGGGGTGAGCAGGTGGGGATGAATGGGAGACATTCTCAAAGAGCAAGAGAGAGGGTGGCCGGATCATCATAGTGGAAGGGAGCTTAGAGGAAGATGAGAGTCGGCAGGAATCACAGAGCAGGGATAGCCAGCCGTACCAGTTTACCACGAGCAGGCGGCAATTTTAATGTAAACTGTTACAGCGAGCGACCCCACTCTGGGATCCCGGCCGGCTCTCTGCTTCCTCTACGCTCTCTTCCCCTATGATGATCCGGCCACCCACTCTTGCTCTTTGAGAATGTCTCCCATTCATCCTCACCTGCTCAACCCCCCGCGCTCCCAAGCAGCCCAACTCGCCAGCTCTCATTTTCCACTCGCAATATGCTCTCTCCCCTATGATGATCCAGCCACCCTCTCTCTTGCTCTGCACAGGTCACGCTGCAATGATGGATACAGGTGAGGCTGCATGGATGAGGCTGCAATAATGGACACAGGCGAGGCTGCATGGATGGGGCTGCAATGATGGACACAGGTAAGGCTGCACCGGTGAAGTTGCAATGATGGACACAGGCGAGGCTGCACAGGTGAGGCTGCATGGGTGACGCTGCAATGATGGACACAGGTGAGGCTGCAATGATGAACACAGGTGAGGCTGCATGGGTGAGGCTGCAATGATGGACACAGGTGAGACTGCAATGATGAACACAGGCGAGGCTGCATGTGTGACGCTGCAATGATGGACATAGGTGAGGCTGCAATGATGAACACAGGCAAGGCTGCATGGGTGAGGCTGCAATGATGGACACAGGTGAGGCTGCATGGGTGAGGCTGCAATGATGAACACAGGTGAGGCTGCATGGGTGACGCTGCAATGATGGACACAGGTGAGGCTGCAATGATGAACACAGGTGAGGCTGCATGGGTGACGCTGCAATGATGGACACAGGTGAGGCTGCAATGATGAACACAGGCGAGGCTGCATGGGTGAGGCTGCAATGATGGACACAGGTGAGGCTGCAATGATGGACACAGGTGAGGCTGCATGGGTGAGGCTGCAATGATGGACAGAGGTAAGGCTGCAATGATGAACACAGGCGAGGCTGCATGGGTGAGGTTGCAATGATGGACACAGGTGAGGCTGCAATGATGGACACAGGTGAGGCTGCACGGGTGAGGCTGCAATGATGGACAGAGGTAAGGCTGCAATGATGAACACAGGTGAGGCTGCAATGATGGACACAGGTGAGGCTGCATTGGGGGGGAATGGTCACGCTGCAATGATGGGTCACACTACGTTGATGGGCACAGGTGAGGCTTTGTTGATGGGCACAAGTTAGGCTGCGTTGATGGGCACAGGTTAGGCTGCTTTGATGGGCACAGGTGAGGCTGCATTGATGGACACAGGTTAGGCTGCATTAATGGGCACAGGTTAGGCTGCATTGATGGGCACGGGTTAGCCTGCATTGATGGGCATGGGTGAGGCTGCATTGATGGGCACAGGGGAGGCTTTATTGATGGGTATGAGTGAGGCTGCATTGATGGGCACAGGCGAGGCTGCATTGATGGGCATAGTTAAGGCTGCATCGATGCACACTGGTGAGGCTGCATTGGTGGGCACTGGTCACGCCGTGTTGATGGTCACAGGTTAGGCTGCGTTAATGGGCACAGGTTAGGCTGCGCTGATGGGCTTAGGTTAGGCTGCATTGATGGACACAGGTTAGGCTGCGTTGATGGGCATGGGTTAGGCTGCGTTGATGGGCATGGGTTAGCCTGCATTTATGGGCATGGGTGAGGCTGCATTGATGAGCACAGCTGAGGCTGCATTGATGGGCATGAGTGAGGCTGCATTGATGGGCACAGGTGAAGCTGCATTGATGGGCACAGGTGGGGCTGCAATGATGGGCATGAGCGAGGCTGCATTGATGGGCACAGTTAAGGCTGCATTGATGGACACTGGTGTGGCTGCATTGATGGGCACTGATAAAGTTGTTGTTAATATTTATTTGTGTAACTTAATTCTGCATAAAACATTTAAGTGTAATTTCATGAGAATTTATGAGGGCGTGCATAGGAGCAGGATTAGGGGCGTGGCATGGGCGGGGCATGGTAGGGGTTTGGTGAGGCAACTGGTGTAACCCTAAGGCCTGGCTAGTAGCTCAGAACTTGTAATTTTGAGCCCTGTATATGTGATCAGGCACACAGGTGGCACCCTGTACCAGTAAAACGGACTTTAAGTGGTTAAAGTGATTGTCAAGGAAATTTAAAAAAAATAGTAATAAACATGTCATACTTACCTGCTCTGTGAAATGATTTTGCACAGAGACGCCCCGATTCTCTCTTCTTGGGTCCCACACCGGCGCTCTGGGCCCCTCCTTCTTGCTGCGTACCCCCCCCCCCCCCCCGTAGCAAGCGGCTTGCGCGCCCTCGCTCCCAAGCTGGCTCTCTGTGTTCATAGACCCACTCCCGCCTCACTGGCCATGATTGACAGGAGCTCCTGCTGGCTCTCATGCCTTTCACTGGATCGAGATCGAGGCACGGGTAAGTATTAGGTAGGGGCTGTGAGAGGGAGCTGCAGAGAATGCATTAAGGTGAAAAACGTTCATCCTTTAGAACCACTTCCAATAAAGTTTGTTTTTAAAAATAAAGTAAACAGTGCAATGCACCATGATCAGTGCATCAATCCTGCAGTGATTGCACCACACACTGGCAGCTGCGTTGTACTGCAACAGCTGGTGTGAATGGACCCAAACTGGTTTGGGAAACAATAAATCAATAGTTCCGCTTTAACCACTTGCCGACCGCCCTATAGCAGTTTTACTGTTACAGGGCGGCCACGCTGAGCAGGACTACGTATATATTTGTGATCCAACATTTCCAGGTAGGGGATGCGCATGTGCACAGCTGGCTCCCAGTGTGATTCTACATAGCGGGAGCTAATCAGCGGGTCATGCTGGCTCAATGTCTGCTGGCACCCGCTGATTGTTTGGTACACAGGCAGAACGGCGATCTGCCTTTGTAAACAGGGCAGATTGCTATTCTGTCAGCAGGGAAGGCATGGATCCTGTGCTCCTCAAAAGTAGGAAGATGGATCAATGCCTTCCCCTAGTAAAAGCACCTCCCACACTGTTAGAAAACACTGGCTAGGCACACAGTTAACCCTTTGATCGCCCCTGATGTTTAACTTCTTCCCGGCCAGTGTCATTAGTACAGTGACAGTGTATATTTTTAGCACTGATCACTGTATTAGCGTCACTGGTTCCCAAAAAGTGTCAAGGTGACAGTTAGTGTCCCGACTGTCCACTGCAATATCTCAGTCCCGCTATAACTCACTGGTCGCCACCATTACTTGTAAAAAAATATAATTAAAAAAAAAAAAAAAAAAGTATGCCATAGTTTGTAAACGCTATAACTCTGTGCAAACTTGTACAAACTAATCAATATACGCTTATTGGGATATTGTTTTTTTTTTTAAAACTAAAAATATGTAGCAGAATACATATTGGCTCAAATTGATGAAGAAATTAGATTTTTTTCATTTTTTTTATTGGATGTGTTTTATAGCAGAAAGTAAAAAATATTGTTTCTTTTTTTTACAAAATTGTCAGTTTTTTTTTTTTTATAGCACAAAAATAAAAAAACGCAGAGGTGATCACATACCACCAAAATAAAGCTCTATTTGCGGGGGAAAAAAACATAAATTCTGTACAGCTCCAGACGCTCGCGCAATTGTCAGTTAAATCAACGCAGTGCCGTATCACAAAAAAATGGCCTGGTCGTAAATCTTCCGGAGGGCAAAAGGTTAAAGCGGAGTTCCACCCAAAAGTGAAACTTCCGCTTTAAGGCCTCCTCCCCAGCTCCTGTTTGTGAAACAGAGCTTTTGGGGAGGAGGGGGGAAGCAGGTACTCGATTTTGACAGGTACCCGCTCCCACTTCCGTTCCGGTCACCTAGGGGATCAGAAGCGGAAGCTCTCCCTCCCGAAGTCTTCTGGGACACATGATGAGTCCTAGAAGACTTCGGGACCAGACGCGCTCACACATAAGCAGTGGGTACCCAGCTGTGAAGTCGCAAGCTGCCACAACCGGGTGCCTATAGTAGAGATGTTGGCACCGCCAAGGGAGGACATTGGGAGAACACAGCGCGGGTGAGTGCACCGCTGTATCATGGGACAGGTGAGCGGCTGTTTATTAAAGCGGAGTTCCACCCAAAAGTGGAACTTCCGCTTTAAGGGAAGGTGACCCCCTGACATGCCACAATTGGCATGTCATTTTTTTTGGGGGGGGGGGGGCGGGGACCCTGTTTTTACAGGGTCTCAAGTCCACTTCCTCTCCTAGAGCCTCGGCTCCGGAAGGAAGTTTACCTCCCCCCCTCCCTCTCGGCGATCTTCTGGGACACGTCACAGGTCCCAGATACGCTGGCCATTCACAAGCGCGACTCTCGCATGCACAGAAGCCACAGCCAGGTGCCCACACCTGGGATGCCGGCACAGCCGAGGGGAGGGGGAGAAGAGCGAGCCCTCGGGCGACCGCATCAATGGAGCGAGGGACAGGTGAGTGTCCGATTGTTAAGTTTCACCCTGTTAAAAGTCAGCAGCTACTAAGGCCTCATACACACGGACGTTTTTTGACGCCGGCGTTTTCTGGTGTTTCTTGCAGCTCTCCATGTTAGTCAATGGCCCCATAAAAACGTTGGCGTTTTTGAGCTGTAGATGGCGTCGGCGTTAGTGAGCTGAAAGTAGAACCCACGGCCATCGCGTTCTGGGGCTGTAATGTTTTGGCATTTTTTGACGCCGACGCCGCAAAATGCCAACAAACACCAACTAACGCCAACTAATATTTTACCGGTGTTTTCCGCCGTTTTTTGACGCCGACGGTTTTAGGTTGAAAAATAGCAGAGGGATGATTTTTTTAAAAAAACGCCTATTGACGCCGACGCTCACTAACGCTCACTAACGCCGAAAAACGCTGATTTTTTTCCTTGACGTCGGGCCCGACGTTTTGTTTATTTTTAAAGATACGCCCGTGTGTATGAGGCCTTAATATATTGCATGTTTATTTTGGGTATATATAAAGTGTAGCGCTCCTAATCACTCAACATATAACTAATAAATATATAACTAACTGTTAAAGTGTAAAGCCTATTATACATGAACAGTTCATATACTACATAAGTGGCATGTAGAAACAATAAAATATATGTAAATATTGGAAAGGTGCCAGACACTACATAGAGTGTCTGGAACATGTAATCTAAGTGTACAATTAAATATAATTGTCCAGATAAACTACTGATAGACACCAAAGTGTCTAATGCACAGAGGTTGATAAAGTGTCCAAGTGACTGTAAAGAAGTTAAGTGACAAGTGCCAAAAAATAGAAGTGACTTGTGCCAGCAAGCGGAATCTGATGAAGAATCCTCCACCGCAAATTACAACTGCTTACCAGATACTGGTAAGAAACCAGCAAGGGACACTTGTGTTAAATGTGTCCTCTGTAGATGGATTCTGGGATCATCACCGATACTTCATGGATTAGCATCGCTCTTCTTAATATTTCTCCAGAGGTTATTTACATGGCCCAAGAAGAACATGTCTCAGGAGTTTACACTGCATCATAAAACAAGAGAAAAAGTCGCCATAGCGTAAAACCATTTAGTCTTCTAAATGTAAAAAATGTAAATGTTAGGCCATTTATCATTTATTCATCCCAGAAGACGTCTTGAGGAGACGAAATGCGTTGGCTTCTGTTCCCCCTGAGTCACTGTGCCAGTTTTTGATCTATCAGCTCAACTTTTTAAACTGAAATGTAAGTGTTTTTAACCATTTTTCAATACATTTACTAAATGGTTTTATACTATGGCGAGATTTCCTCTTGTTTTATGATGTGGTGAAAACTCCTGAGACATGTTCTT
>BLSH010115318.1:179064-194668 GCA_018402905.1 Glandirana rugosa
GCACTAAACAGTATTAACACTACTAATACCGAATGTCGAGTACTTTTGGGGTTTAGGTGTTAGAGACTTTTAATCTTATAATGTACGTTTGTTATTTTGTTCCTAACATGTATCTTGTTATACTCTGGAGACTTTTCATATTCGTACGTATCCATGAGTCATGAACCAAATCCGGGGAAAATGACGGAGTTACGTCGCACCGTACCTTCGATAGTCGGACACCGTGACGACTCCACAATACCTTCTGGTCCTACCATATCCCACTATGGGTGAAGTAGTGGGTAATCTATGAGGACCATTAAAGGAATTGTCAACCGTCCGTCATCTTAACTCTAAAGTACTCTCAGGTACCTTCGGTCTGAAATAACTTACACAGATTTCGTTGAACCCGAACGATTTTTGAAATGTCCGGGTCCGGGTCCGTGCCACGGACACCCGAAAGTTCGGTACGGACCCGAACGTTACAGTCCGGGTTCGCTCAACACTAGTTTTAACCTTTCCCCAAGGCTATTCAAATCTACAAAAAATGGCTATACATCCACTTTATGCAAACTACCATTAATGGTTTTGCTATGGTTTAGCCAATGACCCCCAATGTAATAATCATAGCAAGAGTTCCCTGAGACCTAATAAAATATTTCAGGAGTTTTGGGGAGTAAAAAGGTTGAGAAAGGTTGCTTTAGACACATTCAATAAAGTCTGGCTTCCATGGACTCTCATGAAATCTCAATTCTACTGCCTGCCAACTGTTAAGGAAATTACCAGGAGTATCTAATGGGTGATGAAGTGGGTATCACCCTATACCATCCTGGTCTTCCATAACACCTCAGCAGTGCCACAGGCTGATAGCTTCCATGCCACGCTGCATTGAGGCAGTAAAAGGGGCCTAAACCAAGTACTGAGTACCTATGCATGCTTATACTTTTCAGAGGTCTCATATTGTTCTATGTACAATCCTTGTTTTATTGTTTGCATGTAATATTCTAATTTTCAGAGATTGTGGATTTGGGGTTTTCATGAGCTGTAAGCCATAATCATCACAATTATGACAAATCACGACTATCTCATGGGATGCGGATTGTATAGTCGTCTCCAAAACTGATCACCCACCTTAGCTATTTATGACAAATCACGGCTTGAACTATCTCGCTTTGCATGTAATGAGTCTATCTCATATATTAGTGTCACCTTTTTAAGTTGCATTACTGAAATAAATGAACTTTTGCTCGATATTCTAATTTTTTCGAGTATCACCTGTATACCTTTTATATTGAGACTTAACTTACAATCGCTTACATTTTGATGTGCTATTTTCTTACTTATTGCATAATTAGACATTTTTAATAAACAGAAAATTGAAAAGAAAATTGGTTGCTATGGACAACGCCTCTATTTCCATTTGCCTTAAGTACTGCCACAAACTCCCTATGATTTGTTAGGCCGCATCCTCAGGAATGTTGTTCCAACCGATGTGTGTAGGCGATGGAAACTACTGACAGCGCTAGCGGAGCTCTGACACACTAAACATTATGACTGATATTCCTACCAAATCTTAATTCTTCCTGTCTGCTCCTATGACAGGTTCCTAGATATCATATGCGCACAAGAATGTTTCCTTCACACATGGCCAACGTGCAAACATGTCAAGAAAATGATATGCTGAGCACAAACTTTGCAGAAATGTGGTCTACCTTGTATTTTGTTTTTTTACTACTTTAGTGACAGGGAGGAAAAAAAAAAAAAAAACTATACCAAAAATAAAGTGATATATTTATTTTCTCATATTAGAGGAATAGAACTGCAATGTGAAAAAAACACACTGTATTATGTTAAATGCGTGCGTTAACACAATGTATGGCAATGTACACTATGTTGCCAAAAGTATTGGGACACCTGCCTTTACACCAGGGTTCATTTTGTCAACGAAAGCATTTTCGGCAAATTTTTCGCCAGCTGCATTTTTACAATGACGATAACTAAACGAAAAGTACACCACATTTTCATCCACTGACGAAAACTATGATGAAAATTAATTCAGTTTTCGTTAACAAATGAAACGAAAATGTGGGGCAGGGACTTTTACCCTCGTGAACTAACTTCCATGGAGCTCCGCCTACTTCCGCTCCCAGCAAGAAAGTGACTGTGCAGCCAGCATTACAGGCCTCCGAGTCCTCAGATGACCGTCCAGAGCAGCACTGTGTATTACAGGCCTCTTGTCATGAGGAGAGTCCCATTCCCGACTTGCGAGTCATGACAACAACCGTTCAGAGCACAGAGCACCCACTGTGAGTGTGTACATTACAATTACAGGTCTGAGGTCTCCCCTCAGACCACTGTCTGTCCAGAGCACTGTGTGCATTACAAGCCTCCTCTGACCACCGGCATCCAGGGTACTGTGCATTACAGGCCATCCCTCAGACCTGAGACCACCATCCAGCACTGTGCAGCATTACAGGCCTCCTATGGCCAGTGACCACTGGCATCGAGAGCACTGTGCATTACAGGCCATCCCTCAGGCCAGAGACCACCATCCAACACTGTGCAGCATTACAGGCCTCCTCTGACCAGTGACCACCGGCATCCAGAGCACTGTGCATTACAGGCCATCCCTCAGACCTGAGACCACCATCCAGCACTGTGCAGCATTACAGGCCTCCTATGGCCAGTGACCACTGGCATCGAGAGCAATGTGCATTACAGGCCATCCCTCAGGCCAGAGACCACCATCCAACACTGTGCAGCATTACAGGCCTCCTCTGACCAGTGACCACTGGCATCCAGAGCACTGTGCATTACAGGCCATCCCTCAGGTCAGAGACCACCATCCAGCACTGTGCAGCATTACAGGCCTCCTCTGACCAGTGACCACCAGCATCCAGAGCACTGTGCATTACAGGCCATCCCTCAGACCAGAGACCACCATTCAGCACTGTGCAGCATTACAGGCCTCCTCTGACCAGTGACCACCAGCATCCAGAGCACTGTGCATTACAGGCCATCCCTCAGACCAGAGACCACCATCCAGCACTGTGCAGCATTACAGGCCTCCTCTGACCAGTGACCACCAGCATCCAGAGCACTGTGCATTACAGGCCATCCCTCAGACCAGAGACCACCATTCAGCACTGTGCAGCATTACAGGCCTCCTCTGACCAGTGACCACCAGCATCCAGAGCACTGTGCATTACAGGCCATCCCTCAGACCAGAGACCACCATCCAGCACTGTGCAGCATTACAGGCCTCCTCTGACCAGTGACCACCAGCATCCAGAGCACTGTGCATTACAGGCCATCCCTCAGACCAGAGACCACCATTCAGCACTGTGCAGCATTACAGGCCTCCTCTGACCAGTGACCACCAGCATCCAGAGCACTGTGCATTGCAGGCCATCCCTCGGACCAGAGACCACCATCCAACACTGTGCAGCATTACAAGCCTCCTCAGACCATCCAGAGTGGCTAAATCTGTATCTGTGAGTTTGTAACCTTAAATACCTTAATACCATAAATAATAACATATTCACATTTTTTATCATTTTCTTTTTACATGCAAGCATATTTTCTTTTCTTTTTGTTTTTGCTTATAGTTTTTTGTCTTTTAATTTTAACCACTTCCTGACCGCGTTGCGTACATTTGCTGCTGTACTTTGGCAGCCCTGCGTGAATTGCCAAATATAGACGACGGTTCGCGCAGCCGCAGTTGCGAGCGGCGCACTCTCATGCCCACCGCACACTGCGTGAGTGTGGCCATGGGTCAGGTGAACCCTAGGTCCGCCAGCAACCCGCGATTGCCTAATACAGAAGCAGAATGGGGCACCGCCGATGTAAATACAGCGGTTTCCCGTTCTGTCAGGGGACAATCGGGATCAGTTAGACCTGTCATGTCCCTGCCACCCCAGCCCCCACACAGTTAGAACACAGTGGGGGAACACATTTAACCCCTTGATTGCCCCCTCCAAGTGCGCCCTGCAGTAATGGCTTCATTGTTGTTATCAGAAAGGTAGCAGCCCTAAACCCTAACTGAGTCTATCACCTACCATCTACAATTGGGATATAACTCATTGGAAGCTATTCCTTCTATACGTCCAGATAGAAACCTGCCTCTAGGCAGCCTCCGGCGGCACCAGTCTAGCCCTATCTTCCACCCAAACCTAATAGCCACAGGTAGTGGCATAACTAGAACCTTCAGGGCCCCGATGCAAGAAAACAATGAAGGGCCCCCTGACTCCTGGATGGGGCCCTTTCCTCCAAGCCCGGTGGCGGAAAGCCAGAGCCCGATCACAAGTGGGTGGCTGCATATAAAGGAACCATTCTCTCCACACCCCCCTCCCACTTCTCCACCTCTCCCTCCTGCAGGCATTCAGCGGCTGCAGTAGGAAAATGGAGAGATCGGATACTCTATGCAGGTGTTTCTCAATCTTATTCCAATCAGGGCACCCTTGAATTATACCCCTAGGTGAATGAGGCTGCACTGCAACCACTCCGTAACTGTAGGCATTGCACACAGTTGCAGCATAGTGATAATAATGCATTTGGGGGTTAAAACAGGCTGTCAGGAGGCAACATATTGCCTCTGTACCGGCTTTCAAATGCCTCTAAAAAGCGATCTGAGCATGGATCGATTTTCAGAGGAACAGCATTTTCTTGCTGGTACTATGAACAAGTGGTAAATAAAAATAATTTCTGATTGTACACATATGGGGGGTCAGGATTAAATGCGCATACATAAAATGTGCATATATATGTGTAAACACACATGTACGCACACCCACACACACGCACACACATATACATACATATACAGGCACACACACACACACATACATGCGCACACACATATATATATAAACACATACACAGATAGCCTTTTAAAAAAACGACAGCACTGTGCCTCTTCCTGCCGGGTACTGCACTGTAGGGGGAGACAATGACCACATCCCACAGGGGGTTATATGATTTCTGATTTTGTTTTCTTAAAGGGTTAGTTCACCTTTACCAAAAACCTGCCGGGGCATCTGTGTATAAAAAAAAACCAAAAAACTGTGCAGCTCTGAATAAAGTTGAATAATGTCCTTGCTATAGGTGTAGGCCATTTATGTACCTCATGAAGCCTGACTGGAAAACTTCTAGGAAGTTGCTAAGGGTGTTGCTAAGAGAAGCCTAGCCATTATGGTTCACCTTCACCATCACAGGAACAAGTTCTTATATGCTGAGCTCAGAGCTCAGGGAGGGAAAGCACACGTAAGGGGGTTTGAATCGAAGAAGGAGCTATGGCCATGTCTATTTACACCCTGTGTGTGTAAACATTAGCCAAACATTTACATGCATACAAGAGTAAAATACAATCAAAATTGGACCATTGGTGCAAATTTTTCTTGTTTTGGGTTACGTAACTAAATGCTACTGACCTGTGTGAATGAGCACATAGCATACAATACCGCTGTATTCAGATCCGTAATAATCAGTACACCAAGGATTTGAATGCAGTGTGTTGTAGGCCTCATTTGCATAAACCCCTATAAACGTAATTAATTTAAGCTGGAAGCTGCCATGGAGGAGAGGACTCGGAGCCGAGCTGTTGCACCACCCGCCACAATGGGGTAAGTGCAGGCAAACAGCGGGCTGGGTGGGTGGGTTGGTTGTTTGCCCCCCCAAAAAAAAAACACCAGCCACTGCAAGCTACTAGTATGTCTTTGGAGTGTGGTAGGAAAGCCACACAGGCACAGGGAGAACAAGTAAACTCTATGCAGGTAGTGCCAAGCAGGGCCGTCTTAATAGCATCATGGGCCCCTGGGCAAAGTAATGCACTGGGGCCCCTAGCAGCCTGCCCCAATTTACGCAGCTACTCTCAAAAATTAAAGTATAAATAGTTGATAGAATTAAACATGTATTTATTAGTACTTTGATTTTAAAGAATATAAAAAGCATTCCATAAATCAAAGGCCAATCAACACAAAGGGCACAGTACAGGGGTGGAGGCAGAAGGGCACAGTACAGAGGGGTCAGGAGGGCACAGTAGAGAGGGGTCAAGTGGGCACAGTACTGGGATCAGGAGGGCACAGTACAGGGGTAGGGGCAGAAGGGCACGATACAGAGGGTTTAGGAGGGCACAGTACAGAGGGGTCAGGAGGGTACAGTACAGAGGGGTCAGGAGGGCACAGTTCAGGGATCAGGAGGGCACAATACAGAGGGATCAGGAGGTCACAATACTGGGATCAAGAGGGCACAGTACAGAGGGGTCAGGAAGGCACAGTACTGGGATCAGGAGGGCACAGTACAGGTTCCAGGACACTGCTCAGGAAAATCCGGGACAGTTGGCAAGTATGATGTACTGCAAGACTATCATGGGGCCCCCATGATCCTGGGGCCCCTGGGCACTGCCCATGCATTAAGACAGCCCTGGTGCCAAGGTTGGGATTCAAAATGACCCTAGGTCTGCCACGCAGAATCATCAACCACTTAGCCACTGTGCTGCCCATACCCATAAATCATCTATCCCGCAGGATAGATGATTTATTTAAGATGAGCAAAGTTTACAATAGCAGCTGAACAATATTTTGAATGACCTGCATACGTGTGTAAATTACCCATATTCTACAAGCTTGTATTCTATAAATCTTCCCCAGAGGCTCGCAGCCTAAAACAAGAGCTTATTTTCATGAGATTCCTAATGAATTACACCATTAACACGTAAGCACTGTGCGTGCTGAGATTATTGACAGACCCAGAGAACTGGTCGCATTCCATGCAGGAACTCCCTGACTACACGCTGCGCCTTGAGGAAAGATCTGGTTATAAAACAATATAATGGGATTGTTACTATCTGAGCAATCAGCGTGTTGCTACAGCTCTTCCATCATTACGGCTAATTGTGCTCGCTGGAATCATCACTTATTTGCTTAGTAAGTGTAAGCTGCGGGACGGTGTAAAAATGCATTAAATGCCTAATCTACACATGACAGATTATCACTCGGCAGCACGCTTTTTACTGGATGGATATATAATATGGCGCAGCTCACGCTGGCATGGCGGCCAGGTGTCAACATGTCGTTTCAAATTAAGGTTTTGCAAAAATGAAACAAAAATGAAG
Source organism: Glandirana rugosa (assembly GCA_018402905.1). NCBI lineage: Eukaryota > Metazoa > Chordata > Amphibia > Anura > Ranidae > Glandirana > Glandirana rugosa. The sequence goes on from BLSH010115318.1 coordinate 186,155, forward strand.
GATTTCACTCTAGTATGGAGCGGCTTCTTAAGTGATATGGAAAATGCAAGGCATCGAGTTACATGCTAAATCCACTCTTAAGATTTTTGATGACAGCCAGGCATGTCTTTAAAACAACTATCCAGTGCATCCATTTCCCATATCAGTCCTTTTAAAGTAGGACTCCTCTGAGTGCCATGACAAGCTAAACAGGTCACATGATCCTAACAGAATTTAGGAAATACAACAATCCTTTGGGCCCCGTCCCAATGCTGGGGACAGCTATCCAGCGGCAGAATCACTAAAATGTATTTTCAAATTTCAACAGCAGAAATAGATAACTTGCAGGTAGAAATATTGTAAAATTTCAACGGCTAGTATGTAGGCAGGTGCAAGTTTGTCCTCCATTCTGTAGGTGGCACTGTGCCATTATTAAAGATGGAGTGGAGTCTGAGAAGGGCATTGACCCCTTGTGGACACCATAAGAGCCTCAGAAGAGTCAGCTTTCTGATTGGACGATGCAACTTCTGAGGACCTCGGGCAGCTATCTTGGCTGGGAACCTTATTTATAGGGTCTCCTGCATAATTCATGGGAGCTTGAAGAGAGTGGTAGATCAGGGAAAGAGACCCCCCGATGGCTAGGGAAAATGAATAACACTAGGAAAGGTTTCTGGTGAGTAGGGTTAGAACAGGGACTTCACCTGCAGAGAGGGAACATCCCAGTATCTGGTATAGTCACATGGGGCTCTCCTCAGCAGCCATACAGTGCAGTAATGCCCTTTGTATACAGGCCCAAGCCTGGTACAGTGAAATCACTAACTGTTGCGTTGCCTCATACCAGTGCCTACAAGATCTGTCAAAATGTATTCTTTTTAGCCTATATACAGTACATGCAATATATCCAATTCATAGTCCAAGTAAAGTGGTTCCAAAGGCAGAAGGTTCTTTTTTGCCTTAACCTCCCTGGCGGTATTCCCGAGTGTGGCTTAGGGTGAGTTTTCATTACCAAAAGTGGTAACCCCCGAGCCACACTCGGGATTGCATCGCAGTATCCAGTAAAGTTACTTACCTTGTGCCCGGATCCAGCAATGTCCCCCCACTGTGTCCTCCGGCGGAATCTTTCGCCCGCTGACTCTGGGTTCCAGGGCTCTATTGTCTGCGAGCGTCGCGTCACATGGGGGGCGGAGCCCGTTAGCAAATTCAAAAAGTGAAACACACACAACACATACAGTACATTGTAATCTGTAAGAACTTGAGAACATCGCTCTGAGCTGCCTACAGGCCTGCTTAGTCAAAGAAAAGTCCTAATCGGCATACCTGTAGCAGGTGCTCTGGCTCTAGATGTCCCTCCCACGTCTTGGTAGCAATAACTGTAGTAGACGAAAGAGCTGGCACTCCGCAGTTGCAATCAAAGTGGATAACCTGAGAATGTCCATGGCACCCAAAAAGCGTCCCTTAATGTCTAAAGTGGTTTTTGATCAGCTAGAAAACACCGATAGTAAATAAGAATCACTTGCAGAATTGAGTGATACTGATTTGTGGGGGAATTTGTCATCAGACACTGAAAATGACGACAGCGACAATTCTGCAACTGAGCAAATTTCAGTGTTTTTGACTTGATTATATTATTGAATACATTTTATTATTATTATATTATTATTTTTGATAATTATTTATAGTTATTTATTACATTATATTTTTTTTCATATATATTATAATTTATGATTTCATTATTTAAAACTTTATCATGCCCGGGATGTCTACTATCCTCTTGTTTGAACAGATTTAAGTGAGTTATTCCAAAGAATTACAGGCCTACAATATAAAACTCCAAATTTCTATGCAAAACAATGTACCGCTTTGAGACGCAAAAATCTGACATAATCATACCGCCAGGGAGGTTAATTAACCTTCTGAGTGCAGCCCCCCTTTAGGAGGGAGCTACATGTGTGGTAACAGAGAATAGTGAGTGCCATTAGGTGCTAGATCCATTTTAGCTAAAGCCCTCCTGTAGTAATTTCATGAGTTAGTTAGTGGGCATTGATATGCCAGGCTGGGAGGAGCCCAGTGCAGTCAAGGCATGGGAGCCAGATACCCTACCAGCATCCACTAATGTAAAGGCCCTGGATGGGGTTGGAGGACAGGGTGAGATAATTCTGCATTGAGAACAGGACTGTGTTCTGCTTTCACATAATGACTGCTGTGGTTTGTCCACTATATGTGACTAACAAAGTAATGTCAAGTGACCCTGGATAGTATGTCCATGTGATATGACTGGTTGCTGCCATCTTCTGAAAAATAGGCTCAAAGGGATAGGATATAAGATGCATCACTAGAGGGATCATCAGCAGGAGGAAGGAGGTTCTGATTCCCCTATATTAATCGTTAATGAGACCTTATTTAAAATACTGGAGATCTCACTTTCAAAAATATATTGATATGATAGTAGGAGTCCAGAGACAGGTAACAAAAATAGTGAAAGGTCTGGAGGATAAAATATATCGAGAGCGACTTCAGGAACTTAAAGTGTTTGTTAACCCAAAAAACAAAAAAAATGCTGCTCCTGTCTCTTTAATGCATAGCTCCCAACTGTCCCTGGTTTTGAGGGACTGTCCCTTATTTGAAACAATGTCCCTCTGTCCCTCATTGCTCCTCATTTGTCCCTCAGTTTGGTTTGATGTATATACCTATATATAAAATGCACTATTTATCTATCAAAATGCATTTTACAATGCTAAACCTTTCATCCAATTTCTAAATTGCTGCATTTGTACATTTAAAAATCCAATACAAAGGAATAGAAGTGGTAAAAACTGGGTTTAACTAATATTTTTTTTGTGTAATTCTCCTTAAAGGGGGCCTGGCAGGAGGTGTGTCCTATGCCTACATACTTTTGCTAATAGGTGCCCCTCATTCCCATCTCAGAAAGTTGTGAGGTATGTTAATGTGCAATTAGCAGCATGGTGCTTTTGCTTTTTAAATGATCCCTCTGTATCGCCTAAAATACCTGTTTGATAATGCCAGGTCATGACTTCCCCCCCTGTGTACTGACTCCCCCTGTATATAGCTTATCTTGAGAGCCCTGTGGTCTATGCAGGCTATGTCACTCCCAGCTCTCCTATCTCCTGTGTGCCTGTCTTCAACTCCCCCCTCCCTCTTCCTCTCCTAGCTTCTCTTCTCTTCTCTCATAATTAACTCTAAAAGCTTAAAGGTCCTATCCCTCTGTATTAGAAGAATAAGTTCCCTGTGTCAGTGTCATATCAGACATATTCTTATCTATATAGATAACACAGCATGGCTGTCTCTCCAGCTGATGTCAGCCCCTCCCTCAGGACTTCTGAGCTGAGAGAGAAAAGCTGAAAAACGACAAATGATCCTAGTAAGAAGGTGTGTTATCTATACAGAGAAGTGTATATATATATATATATATATGTTAGAACACAGACACAGGGCAACTTCTTGTCATAATACAGAGCGGATGGGAACTTTTTATACAAGTGGCTTAACAAACACTTTAATATGTACAGCTTGGAGGAACAAAGGGAAAGGGGAGACATGATTGAAACCTACATCAAGGGGGGTGAATGAGGTTCAGGAGGGCAGTTTTTTATGTGAAGCCAAAACCAAAAACACGGGGACACGGCCTCAACCTAACTGGAGGAAAGTTCAAAACTAATCTTAGAAAAAATAATTTTACTGAAAGAGTGGTTGATGCTTGGAATAAACTTCCAGCAGAGGCAGTGAGATAGTCAACAGTAAATGGCTGCAAACATGCTTGGGACAAACATAGATCTATACTCAGACAATAAGGTTAACGAAAAGTAAACAAACAAAAAATGGGCAGACTCGATGGACAACTCAGGCTTTTTCTGTAGTCACTTTTCTTTTCCAATCGTTTTTATTAAGGTTATAATATAAACCATACAGATATAAAACCATACAATACAGTATAGAAAAGTACCAGTACATGACTACATTATTGACCTACAACATTGGTAGCTAAAAAAGCGGTATAACGCAAATTTTGGGCTAGGATTATAGTTCTGAAAAACAGAAGATACATCCTCCAAAGAGGAACTGCATGACCGGAGGGGTCGTCTCAGCCATGAATTGATCACAGTAGCTAGTCATTATGTTGGACTACACTACCCGCAAACTGGGAGTGGGACCAATGTCGGTTAAAGTGGTTGTCAACCTGTGACAACCACTTTAACCTACAGGTAAGCCTAGAATAAGGCTTACCTGTAGGTACCCTGCATATCTTCAAAACCTGCACAGTTCAGGAGATATGCAGTGTTTTGCATGTGCAGACATCATGTTGCTACATGCGCAGTGAAGAAGCGGCCTGCGTACCGTTTCTCCACTGACCCTGTGCCGTGACTGGCAGCTCCCGCGCGCATGCGCAGGAGTGTGGTCACGCGACTCCGGCCAGTCACAGAGCCCCAGAAGGAAGAGGGGCAGAAGATGGGCGCGGCCGGGAGCGGGGACATCGCTGGATACCGCAGGCTTCGTTTCCAGGTAAGTGGCACATAATGGGCTACTATGCAATGTATAGTAGCCCATTATGCTTCTACAGGGTTATACTGAGGAAGTAAACCCAATCTTTAACCAGCAGTCCTAAATCACTCACCAAACTCTCAAAGCTTTTAATAAGTAGGACAAAGAAGAAAAGGAGAAGAAACAGAAAGGGATAAAAGCTGCAGTCACGTTTCTATGTTTCTATGGGATGTTGTGGGAGGCCTATGGCATGGAGTTTGGCACAATATGGGGGAGGTAGAGGCCTACAAGCAGGTGGGTTGTTGTCCTATCAAGAAGGAAGGGGGGTGGGTACTTGTATCTCTTGATGCCAACACATAGCCAGTCAGAAGCCCCCTTACATGTAGAAAGGGCCAAGTTAGCAGGTGACCATAGTTTACACTGGAATTCTGGTAGGATCAACAGGACTGTATCTGTAGAGCCATTGAAGTCTGCAAAGTCTACAGACCCCCTATGATTGAGTTGGGTATTTTTTAATAATTTCTGAGATGTTCTAGCTGTTTATTCAAAAATCAAAAGAAGTTTTTACGCTGGTGATGACATAACATATTATATAGCCAAAGGCATTCCTGACAACCTCTTTAGCAATCACACCTTAGCTATTGTTTACTTTAAAAACCCATTATGACACCTTGCAGAGACTCATCCAAAAATGTCATAGAGAAAAAACAAAGGAAGAAGTATGCTCCTCGTATTTGCAGTTAAAATCAGACATAAACAGAAGGTTTTCCTGTAGATGCCCTTTAGTAAATGGAGTATTTCCCCACCTCATACACACACACAACGCGCGTTACACGGGACACTGACGATTCTATGTAACAAGAGTAACACAACATGACGTAGCCATTGAAGTCAACGTTCTCTGACCCCTACTGCCCAAAGAAAGACACCAGACTGTACAGTTATAAGCCTGGGTAATTACCGCCGTGCCGTAAGAGCTCATCCAGTTGCCTGCAAGGATTACCCAGATCTCGGCTACACATTTCATTGTCTGTAACTTTGTCAGTCAACAACGTTAAACCAGGGTCCACTGCAAAGATTGTTGATGTTCAATATTTCTGGTTGAGCGCCCTTGACTAGACTTTGGAGAAGCCTGTTTATTAAGAGTTGCAATTGATCTTGAAGTTATGTAGGTCCCCTCTGGGAATTCCGTTCTTTGAGACAGCGATTTTTTGCATGAGGTGGTTGCTTTTCTCGCTAACTTTAAGATAATATTTACCTTGCGTGTTATGACAAATTCAAATTAAAGAGCTTTGGGCAAGTCACAATGGTGAACCCTGAATAGGCGACTTTTTTATCTACTACGGCTCGTGTATCTGAAACTGAAATCATGACGCAGTTAGTTGCATAGCCAGTAGTTGCTGGCCCGTAACTTAAACATGTCTGTAGAGCTTCTCATTATGCAGATTTAAAATCCAAGCTCAATGCAAGCATGAATACGTCAGATGCTTAAGGTGCACTTGAAGTGATTGAATAGTTGATTATCAATGTTTTTTTAAATACATATCTAAAAAGAGATTAGGATGACATAAGCAATGATATCAGTGCGTCCTAATGTTTTAAAATCCTTATTTCTATTTATAATTTGTAATTATTTCTGTGCATGGGGACAGACATATTTTATCATTATATACTCAGACTCTGTTTCCCACTTTGCAGTGATACAGAATAAATGTGCTTTACTGCTCCTTCCTAAAGTGGAACTTAACTACTTCAGCCTCGGAAGGATTTCCCACTTTAGGACCAGAGTACTTTTTGCGATTCGGCACTGCGTCGCTTTAACTGACAATTGCGTGGTCGTGCAACGTTGTACCCAAACTAAATTTGCGTCCTTTTTTCCCACAAATAGAGCTTTCTTTTGGTGGTATTTGATCCCCTCTGCGTCGTTTCTGATTGCCGCTATCAACAAAAGAAGAGCGACAAATTTGCAAAAAAACCCAAATTTATTACTTTTTGATAAAATACAAATCCAAAAAAAATATATAAAAAAACAATTTTTTCCATTGGTTTTGGCCGATTTATATTCTTCTTCATATTTTTGGTAAAAAAAATTGCAATCTGCGTTTATTGATTGGTTTGTGCAAAAGTTGCCGTGTTTACGGATGATGAGTATTAATTTCTGGGGTTTTTATTTATTTTTATTTTAACTACTAATGGCGGCGATACTGCGATATTTCAGCGGACATGTCGGACCATTTTGACACTTTTTTGGGACCATTGGCATTTATACAGCGATCAGTGCTATAAAAATGCACTGATTACTGTGTAAATGCCATTGGCTGTGAAGGGGTTAACCTGCAGGGGGCGCTCTAAGGGTTAACTGTGTTCCCTGGGCGTGTTCTAATTGTGTGTGGGCTGCCCTGGCTGGGGAAAGGGGATGATCACAGCTTCCATATACAGGAAGGCTGTGATCATCGCCCTTCCCCCTTCAACAGAACAGAGATCCGTGTTTACATACACGGACCTCCGTTCTTTCAGTGCGGGGGAGCCATCGCGGGTAGCCGGCGGTGATCGAGTCCGCCCTACCCGCTCCCTGGCTCCCCCCAAACACAGTGAGCGCACTCACGCGCCTCCGGCGGCACTCACGCGCTCACAATGCTAGTTATCGCGGCCGCCGTCTTGTGACGGCGGTTCGCGATAACAAGCCACCTTGCCGCCGTCACGCTGCGGTGGGCGGTCGGCAAGTGGTTAAAGTGGAGTTCCACCCAGAATTTTTTTTTTTACATCATTCAAGTCCTTTGCCTATATAGACTTACCTTTGAAGGAAAAAAAAAATTATACTCACCCCAAGTCGCTTGTTGCTAGGTGGTCTCTGTAATCTTCCCCTTTTAGGTCCTAGGCTCTTCTCCTCACTTCCTGCTTCCCCTGGCCTCCTGGGTGATGTGATTCATAATTTCCCAGGAGTCAGTGGGCTTCCCTGTACTGTAAAATTGTGTTATTTCCAGACAGGAAATGGCGCGATTTAAGGCGGACCGAGATCGAGGAGTGCATGATGGTTACCCACCATGCACTTCTTTCAGTAAGAGATGCCAGGAGACTACGGATGGGTTTCAGATGCTCTCACCTAAAATGGAAAAGTCCAGCAGTGAGAGAAACGAAATTGTGAGTAAAAAATACATGGAATTACTAGGCGGTTTGAAAGTAAGGAAACAAAAGGTTACATCTATTTAGTATTAAAAGAGTGGATGGCAAGAAAAATTTAATTCTGGGTGGAACTCTGCTTTAAAGTGGATGTAAACCCTTATATATACCCAGTGAAGTGACTAGCCTCAGGTGATACACAGAGACTAAACAAATCCTCCTACATACATTTCTTCTCATAAGTTTACATACCTTGGCAGAATTTATAATTTCTTGGCCATTTTTCAGATACTATGAATGATAACACAAAAACTTTTCTTTCACTCATGGTTAGTGTTTGGCTGAAGCCATTTATTATCAATCAACTGTGTTTACTCGTTTTATATCATAATGACAACAGAAACTACCCAAATGACTTTGATCAAAAGTTTACATACCCCAGTTCTTAATACCACGTATTGCCCCCTTTAACATCAATGACAGCTTGAAGTCTTTTGTGGTATTTGAGGATGAGGCTCTTTATCTTCTCAGATGGTAAAGCTGCCCATTCCTCTTGGCAAAAAGCCTCCAGTTCCTGGAAATTCTTGGGCTGTCTTGCATGAACTGCATGTTTGAGATCTCCCCAGAGTGGCTCAATGATATTGAGGTCAGGAGACTGAGATGGCCACTCCAGAACCTTCACTTTATCCTGCTGTAGCCAATGACAGGTCGACTTGGCCTTGTGTTTTGGATCATTGTCATGTTGGAATGTCCAAGTACGTCCCATGTGCAGCTTCCTGGCTGATGAATGCAAATGTTCCTCCAGTATTTTTTGATAACATACTGCGTTCAACTTGCCATCAATTTTGACCAAATTCCCTGTGCCTTTGTAGCTCACACATCCCCAAAACATCAGCGATCCACCTTCGTGTTTCACAG
>BLSH010115318.1:194678-223889 GCA_018402905.1 Glandirana rugosa
GAAGTTCGACAGTAACTACAATCTCTCCCGTGATGTGCCATAATTCTTGGCCCCATACATTTGAAAACTAGTCCCAATAAACCCATCAAAGACAACAGTAATACTAAATTGGGGAAGGAATGGTCCGTGAATTTGGGGGGAGGACGGGTCTGGTTAAAAACCGAAAGTCGCGACAGCGTAAAACTTACTATTAACGCGCCAGCACGCTGCAACATGGGTTTATTTTAAACGCAGGAAAAAAAGGGTGTTTATCTCGAAAGAAAACCACCATAAACTAGGGGAGACGCAGTAAAGAGGTACAACGTCGCACGACCGCGCAATTATCATTCAAAATGCGACAGCGCTGAAAGCCAAAAATTGGTCTGGGCAGGAGGGGGGTTTAAGTGCCTGGTAAGGAAGGGGTTAAATCATAATGACAACAGAAACTACCCAAATAACCCTGATCAAAAGTTTACATACCCCGGTTCTTAATACCGTGTAGTGCCCTCTCTAACATCAATGACAGCTTGAAGTATTTTGTGGCGTTTGTGGATGAGGCTCTTTATCTTCTCAGATGGTAAAGCTGCCCATTCCTCTTGGCAAAAAGCCTCCAGTTCCTGGAAATTCTTGGGCTGTCTTGCATGAACTACACGTTTGAGATCTCCCCAGAGTGGCTCAATGATATTGAGGTCAGGAGACTGAGGTGGCCACTCCAGAACCTTCACTTTATTCTGCTGTAGCCAATGACAGGTCGACTCGGCCTTGTGTTTTGGATCATTGTCATGTTGGAATGTCCAAGTACGTCCCATGTGCAGCTTCCTGGCTGATGAATGCAAATGTTCCTCCAGTATTTTTTGATAACATACTGCGTTCAACTTGCCATCAATTTTGACCAAATTCCCTGTGCCTTTGTAGCTCACACATCCCCAAAACATCAGCGATCCACCTTCGTGTTTCACAGACCTTGTTGTATCCAAATGTAATGTTTATGGTTATGGCCAAAAAGTTCAATTTTGGTCTCATCACTCCAAATTACTTTGGACCAGAAGGTTTGAGGCTTGTCTCTGTGCTGTTTGGCGTATTGTAAGGGGGAAACTTTGTGACATTTGTGTAGTAATGGCTTTCTTCTGGCGACTCAACCATGCAGCCCATCTTTCCTCAAGTGCCTCCTTATTGTGCATCTTGAAACAGCCACGCCACATGTTTTTAGAGAATCCTGAACTTATTTGTGGGTTTTTCTTTGCATCCCGAACAATTTTCCTGGCAGTTGTGCCTGAAATTTTAGTTGTTCTACCTGACGGTGGTTTGGTTTCAACAGAACCCCTCATTTTCCACTTCTTGATCAGAGTTTAAACACTGCTGATTGGCATTCTCAATTCCTTGGATATCTTTTTATATCCCTTTCCTGTTTTATACAGTTCAACTTCCTTTTCCCGCAGATCCTTTGACAATTCTTTTGCTTTCCCCATGACGCAGAATCCAGAAACATCAGTGCAGCACTGCATGAGAGATGCAAAGGTCTGTCAGGAGTTCAGAAACTCGTTGACTTTTTATACACACACACTAATTACAAACAGATCACAGGTGAGGATGGTTACCTTTTAATAGCCATTCAACCCCCTTTGTGTCAACTTGTGTGCATTGTATAATGTTTATTCTGTGGGACCATAATAAAGGGACCCGCATTGGGAGGAAAGGGCTCCATGATCAGTGGGGAGAGGGAAGGGCCCTGGCCAGGGGTCAGGGGGGCCCTTCATAATTTCTTGTACAGGGGCCCTTAAGTTTCTAGTTATGCCTCTGACCTAAGCCCTATTTATCTCCATAACTCCTCCTATCTCCATAACACCTCCTCATCTTGATAACTCTTCCTTATCTCCATTACCCTCCCTTATCTCTCAAACCCCTTGTCATTTCCATAGCCTCTCCATAACTCCTTCTTATCTCCATAACTTCTCTTTATCTCCAATACTCCTCCATATCTCCATAACCACTCCTCATTTCCATAACCCCTGCTCATCTCCATAGCCTTTAGTTATCTCCATAACCACTTCTTATCTCCATAACTCCTTCTTATCTCCATAACCCCTTCTTATCTCCATAACGTCTCTTTATCTCCAGTACTCCTCCTTATCTCCATAACCCCTCCTAATTTCCATATTTTTTTACAAAATGCTCTTAGTGGTATATTTAGCAGATCAAAAGGGAGCAAATAAGAGAGATCATTGTTAGGGTTTACAAATGCTTTAATACATGGCAACTAAAGAAAAAACAGACCTGCTTATTTTTTAACACAGCGCACCACAATGCATTATCCATTAGTATCTACAGTGCTAGTGCGTTGGGGTGCTATTCTAAGTGAAGTACCGCGTGTTAACATGAGTTGTGATAATACATTGTAAAACTTGCACTTTTACCATATATTACCCAAGAACAGCCAAATCTGTGCTTTGATGAGTTTACCTTGTATTCAGTATGAATAAACTGTGACTCAGATTTTATTGCCGCTCTGTGAAATCCCATGAAACGCTCATGGATGTTATAAATGTATCAGCTCATTTCTTCAAAGCGAGCAGGTTAATGGTTCCCTGTGTTTCTTGTTATAACAGGCTTACTAAAGGAGATGAACCTGGTAATTAAATGTAATTAAGCACAGCTAACATGCCTCCATAATACTTTAAGAGTGCTGAAATGTGAAAAGAATTGATTATATGTGTTAACTAATGTAATTACTCTAGGGAGTCTCCTTTCTACTTTACTCACAATGAAACATTTAATCCAAAAAAGAAGTAAACTTAAGATCCACCATAACCTGCTACTGCGAGCTCTGTGTCAGAGGCTGCCAATGTGGAGGGAACAAGCTGGGGTGGAAGTAAGGTTACCAATATTCTTACTAGAAGAGAAAGCATAGGTCTGGCATTTTGGTTTGTACCCAAATAACAAAGAAAAGGTACTTAAATTAAAAGGGGCCAAAAGTAATATATTAATAGGTAGAACGTTTTAACATAGTCAGCCCCTGATATTAGGGATGAGTGAATCTGAAAGTTTTCAAAATCAAAATTTTGGCAAAATTGTGAGATTTCTGTAAAATGTTGCCATTTTCCAAGGTGGGTTTTGATGGTTTTTAAGGGTGATTTGAGCTATAATTGGCTCCTGAGCATTAGGGATGATCTTTTCAATTGTGCAGAACCAATTCTTGAGACAAAAAAAGTTTCCGTATTGGCATTATTATTTTACATTTTTTAAAGAAAAAGGTATAATAAATGCTAGAGTCAAAAAAACAATACACATTTTATGAAATACAAACAAAAAAGAGGAAAACACAAATACAACAAACAATTAATTAAATCTTTACTACTCTAAATACAACATAAATATTCCCATAAATAAAAAATAGTAGATTATTTTTTTCAATTAAGAGAGCTTCCACTTTGGCAAACTTTTGCTAAGTCGGTAATTTTGTGGATAAATCAGTTTAGGAAAAATGCTTATACTAATCCTCATATCTTATATGGCTTGTTTACTCCAACTGTCCACCTGGAAATTTGGGGTGTCCCCATTCACCTTTGTCAGTTCCAGCTACTCATGTTACATCCTCCATAATATAAAATAAAAATCCCAACAGTGGGCTTGAAAACCCTTCAAAATGGCCAGAGCAGGTGTGCAGACCCACAAACTCAGAAAGCAGAACATTTTCATATGCATTCAACCAAAAACAGATGCGTGTTACCACAGAATAGTTGCCATCTAGCTCCCTGATAGCAAGCAATTGTGCTGCAAGTTTGAAAATGACTTGCTAAGCTATTGCTAGGCTTGCCAGGCTTCACAAGTTTGTTGAACAAATGTAGCAAGTCTACATTGCATGACTCCAGATCAACTTTCTTTGCAAACATTCTGCAAGTCTACTGCAAGTTCTGGTTCAATTATGTTGTGCAATAGTCATCCCACCACAAGGGGTCACAATTTTCATGTTGGAGACTTGTAGAGCTCTTGCTGTAGACTCACCACTGCAACTTTGCTTTTGCTAGAGACTTGCCACACAAATTTGCTACAAATTGGAAACGTGTCAACTAGTACTTGTCCTTCAAGTGTTCTGTAAGTGTACAACTTGCCAGTGAAAATTCAACACTTCCACACATTGGTGGTACGTTATCCTTGCTTTCTGGGCTGGAGAGCGAGCTTGCATGTTACCACAACATGTTCACTAGCTACCAAAGAGGACGTTGATAATACCAGATAGCAATGTTCTGGTTACAAGAGAGTGCTAGCGTGGCCACATTACCATAGAGTTCACCCACTCTGGGTCTATTCACCTAGGACTAAACTGCTAGCAGTTTGTGGGAACATTTCACCTAATTCTTCTGCCTCTGCTATTGGGGTACTGAGGGAGACTGGTCTCTTTCAGCCTTCCCACCCCAAGCCTAAGCAAGCCTTGTTGGCTATAACATCTGATCTTGTCAGCATGATACTAGGGGCCAGGGTCAATGGGCTTTTGTTTGCTTCAGAACTATTTCTCTCCCCTTTACAAGTCTATTGAAATGCAAACGCAGCTGAAGTATGCCAAAGGCAGGTCAGCTATATCTGCAATTAATTTTGCATGACCTCATGAGCGTCTCACACTGATGTCAAAGCACTTTTGCCCATGAACACTAGTCAAACTGATGTAGGATAGGAAAGGAAGAACAAAACATTTGGCTTGGAAGAGCCTTGATGGTCCAGGCAAGGAACAAGAAGAAGCAGCAATTGAAGCAGGTTGGTTGTCCACCCAGTCTTGGGTGATGCTATGGAAGTCAGACTCCCAAAAGGCTTTTAATGATGCTCCCTAGGGAAAATGAATGTTTCGGAGTAAGGTTTCATGTCAATGCATTGCTTGTTTAACCTCTGTAAGGTTTGCCCATTCATCATTAAGATCCTGGGGGCAAGGGCATCTCTGGGAAAGGCAACAAGTACAAGTTTCATAATGTTAACATAAAAATAATAGGCAGGTTGCCTACAGTATGTAAGTTAGGAAGTTGGCTGAATGTTCTGCACTACTGTTCCTGGGCTCCTGCCTATCCACCCTAATCTATAAAGGAGACTCACTTGTGCCCTCTCTCCAGGTCTCGCTCTTCACTGTTCGTCAAGATGCTGTAGCCATTCTGGAGCACTCAGTGGGGCTGCTGTGCCCAGCGGTCCCTTGGATGACACCGGGATTCTGGAGAACTACCAAATCTTGGAGGATGCCAATACTGGACTACTACCATGTTGAGGTATGCCTTGGCAGCCTTGTTGAGTTAGATCGGAAATATCGTACTGTAATGTTCTGGTTGGACTGTGCCGCAAAATGTTTAGTAGAGTTGCATCAACTGTTGAAGCCTGGTCAGAAGTAATTTAAAGGGGTGCATGGAAATTCCTGGCGTATGAAAGAACGAGGGCCAGTAAAGCACATGTGAGGTATGAAGCAAAGCCACTACGGAAGGTGTGTTCAGCAAGAGAAGCAGGAGGAGTCATACAGTTTCTATGGGTAACCAAGAGCTATTGCAAGGTACATTACAGCCAGTCATGAAGCGTGATATTTGGCATGGCAAGGAGGTCGGTGATCTGGCTCCCTCCCCAGCGGTCGGTTTCCCACAGCAGTCGGGACCAAACCCACATTCCGGAGAACCATAGCCTGAATGCATGGTACGGGAGGGAATGACTTAACAGGAGCATGCATGAGGTCCATGGTAGGTGCATGACAGGACCCCATTCTGTCACTAGGAGTGAAGTGACATAGGTAGCTGGACTGGCGGAGATGACATAGGCTCTGTGGTATCCCTCCTAAATGCAACAAACATTAAGCTAAAGTGTGTAGTAGCATGGGACAGAAAGGATTTGGTTAAAAGTGGACAATGCTGTCGCCAGCCAGTCCGCTATTTGTATAAGGGAGGAGCATGTGAGCTCCTTGCCTTTGTAGGCTATGGGGCTGTGTGTTTCTTTTGTAGCACACAGTGTAGGGAGACACGACTCTAGTCCCTGCAAGCAAGGGTGGCTCCAAAGGATGCTGCAAGAGAAAGGAGCCTCCCTGAAACAGGAAACCTAGGGCAGCAGTCATGGCACAAGCTTAAACTGGAATATAGGCAATGGTTAAAGATAAGGAATATGCAAACTCAGTAAGTGATTAAATCAGCTGCTGAAATTGAGATTTTAATTAACCACTTCAGCTCCACAAGGTTTGCCCCCCTTCACGACCGGCACTGCATTACTTGAAATGACAATTGCACTGTCGTGAAACGTTGTACCCAAATAAAATTTATGTCCTTTTGTTCCCACAAATAGAGCTTTCTTTTGGTGGTATTTGATCACCTCTGCATTTTTTATTTTTTGCACTATAAACAAAAAAAGAGCGACAATTTTGAAAAAAAAAAAACAATATTTTTTACTTTCTGCTATAAATCATATCCAATAAAAACATGTAAAAAATCAAATTTCTTCATCAATTTAGGCCAATATTTATTCTGCTACATGTTTTTGGTAAAAAAATCCCAGTAAGTGCATATTGATTGGTTTATGCAAAAGTTCTAGCGTCTACAAACTATGGGATATATTTTTTAAATTTTTATTTGTTCTCAGAGTCTACAGAAATCGTATGAAGGAAATACCAAGGGGACGAGTAAGTGACCTGAAATCTGCCATAATCACGTGGTCGGTACGTCTAAAAGGGGGCATACCCAGATATGAAAAATTAATGATGAAAAGAAATATAAAAAGGATGGGCGGGTGGGGTACGAGAGCCCAGAGACCAGCTTGAAGAGAGAAAGGCAGGCTTATATGCCGCCCTACTCCTCCCACAAATTCAGGCTGACCTATGGTCAGCCTTCTCAATCGTTTATTTTTTTTACTATTAATGGCGGCGATCAGCGACAGGGGTTAACATCAGGGGCGATCAAAGGGTCAAACGTGTTCCTAGGGAGTGCTTGCTAACTGTGGGGGAGGTGCTTGTACTGTGGGAATGCAGAGATCCATGTTCCTGCTTAGCAGAAACACAGGATCACAGCCTTCCCTTGTCACAGAACGGCAATCTGCCTTGTTTACATAGGCAGATCACCGTTCTGCCTAACTCCCGAACGATCAGCAAGTCCTGGGAGACATTGTGTCCACCGGACCTGCTGTTTGGCTCCTGTTGTGTCCAATCACAGCGGGTGTGGGTTACCGGCAGCGCGCATGCGCTCCCCAGACCTGGAGGTGCGGAATCACATGCAGGTATGTGATTCTGCCCAGAGTGGCCGCCCTGCTGCAGTAAATGTATGCAGGGCATTTGGCATCTGGTTAATGTGGGAAAGCAAGTGTTTAATATCACTTTACGTTTTTTTTTTTTTTTTTTTAATTCTTTATTTATTTCCACAGTTTAAGATACATAGCATGTAATGATAATTCCACTCACAATAGGGGCAAACTGAAAGTGGATGTGAACACGAAAACATTTTTTTTACTAACCCTTCTAGCCAGGGCTGGCCCAAGACATTGTGCTGCCTGGGTCCAAGAATGAAATGCTGCCCCCCCCCCAAAAAAAAAAAATCACGCCCACTAAAAGGCCCCCACATCCATTTTTTTATATCATGATAGTTAAAACTAAATGTATCAGTAAATCAGATTTACAAGCAACAGCACCTTGTCTATATGTAAAATTATGTGACATACCACCATGTTACCGCTGCCCCATCTTGGCACCCTAGGGCTTCCAAGGGGTTCAGTGTGTGTCAGGACAGTGGGACCCCCCACCCCTCAGGGCCAGTGTGCAGTGAACACTTTGCACCCATGGATGATATGCCACTGGGATAGGGCAGGCTAGGGCAGTACATGGACAGGCTAGTGTCCATCAGTGCCACGTGTGCCCAGCAGTGCAGCATATCAGTGTCCATCAATGCCACCTCATCAGTGCCCACCAGTGGAGCCTCATCAGTGTCCATCAGTGCCACCAGTGCTGTCTATCAGTGCCACCTCGTCAGTGCCCATCAGTGCAGCTTATCAGTGTCCACCAGTGCAGCCTCTCAGTGCTCATCAGTGTCCATTAGTGCCACCTTATCAGTGCCCACCAGTGCAGCCTATCAGTGACCACCAGTGCCACCTCATCAGTGCCCACCAGTGCAGCCTATCAGTGCCCATTAGTGTCACCTCATCAGTGTCTACCAGTGCCCGTCAGTGCCACCTCATCAGTGCCCACCAGTGCAGCCTATCAGTGCCCATCAGTGTCCATCAATGCCACCTCATCAGTGCAGCCTATCAGTGACCATCAGTGCCCACCAGTGCCCATAAGTGCAGCCTATCAGAGCCACCTCATTAGTGCCCACCAGTGCAGCCTATCAGTGTCCATCAGTGCCCACCAGTGCAGCCTATCAGTGTCCATCAATGCCACATTATTAGTGCCCACCAGTGCAGCCTATCATTGCCCACCAGTGCCACCTCATCAGTGTTCATCAGTGTCACCTCATCAGTGCCCACCAGTGCAGCCTATCAGTGTCCATCAGTGCCACCTCATCAGTGCCCACCAGTGCAGCCTATCAGTGTCCATCAATGCCACCTAATCAGTGCCTACCAGTGCAGCCTATCAGTGTCCATCAGTGCCCACCAGTGCAGCCTATCAGAGTCCATCACTGCCCACCAGTGCAGCCTATCAGTGTCCATCAGTGCCCACCAGTGCAGCCTATCAGTGTCCATCAGTGCCTCCTCATAAGTGCCCATCAGTACACACTAACAGTATCCATCAGTGCCAGCTCATTACTGTCCACCAGTGCAGCCTATCAGTATCCATCAGTGCCCACCAGTGCAGCCTATCTGTGTCCATCAATGCCACCACATTAGGGCCCACCAGTGCAGCCTATCAGTGTCCATCAGTGCCCACCAATGCAGCCTATCAGTGTCCATCAGTGCCTCCTCATCAGTACCCATCAGTGCAGCCTAACAGTGTCCATCAGTGCCACCTCATTAGTACCCACCAGTGCAGCCTATCAGTGTCCATCAGTGCCACCGCAGTGCCCACCAGTGTAGCCTATCTGCCTCCATCAGTGCCCCCTCATCAGTGCCCACCAGTTCAGCCTATCAGTGTCCATCAGTGCCCACCCGTGCAGCCTATCACTGTCTATCAGTGCCACCTCATCAGTGACCACCAGTGCAGCCTATCAGGGTCCATCGGTGCTGCCTCATCAGTGCCCACCAGTGCAGCATATCAGTGCCCATCAATGACCATCAGTGCAGCCTATCAGTGTCCATCAGTGCCACCTCATCAGTGCTGCCTCCTCAGACCATTCACACAGGCATCTAACTGGGGAGAAGCTGAAGGACCTACCTGCCAGCCAGTTCACTCCGCTCAGTGCTCCGGGGATGTCAGCGCCGCCACTACCACTCCCACTCTGAACCCCTTACTTAGCTTCTCCTGCAGCCTCGCCTCAGCCTTCTCCCGACCATACATCGGTATCCGTCCCCACCGCCTCCCCTGCTCCCTATGGACTGCAGCTGCCTCAATGCTAGTGGCATCATGGGGCGGCCCCCAATGTGCAGGCAGCATGGGCTCCAGGGGAAGCCATTTAAGGCCCCAAAACAGTGACAGGGCCTGGGACATTTGTCTGCATTAAGGACAGCCCTGGCATCACCCCTCTTAAAGTGCAGCCCCTCTTAAAGTGCCACCTAGGTCCCATGGACCCTGCAGGACCCATGGTAGGGTTGGCCCTGCTTCTAGCTTGTACAGGAGAGGATGTCATGTCATCTGTGCCCAGTCTTGTCACAAAGAGTTAATCCAGCTCTGAGTAATCCCATTATCTTTTTTCAGTAGGAAAAAAACAGACACACAAAGAAATATGTGACTGTTTCCTCATCCATGTTGTGAGTGACAGGGCACTTCCTTATCTCATGCATGAGCATACAGAGCCTCACATCCCGCCTCCCCCTTTCTTATCCAGCTCTCCACTACAGCTTCTGTAGCACATGAGCAGGAGACACAGGGGGGCCATGAGTGCCCTCTGCTTCTTACCAGAACGTGAACTGTGTCCCCGGTGCGTGCACTGCTACAATAACAAGCGCAAGCTTGGTACTCGCACCGCTGCCAACCCAAGGGGAGGGTAGAGGTGACCGGGAGCTTAGTGATGTCACGGCTCTGCCCACCGTGCGCCGCAGAGTCGACCCGGCCATGGATTCCGGAGTTTTCCGGGGCTCCATATACTAAAGGGGGTGACATCTGGAAGGTAGGATGTCATTGTGCAAGCAACTACAGATACATAATATATAATGATACTAATAGTTCATATTAAAGTGTGGCGGGTTTACATCCACTTTAAAATAAAAATATCATAAGTAGAAGTAATGATGTCAAGTTGTCAAACTGATCCATGGAATATGTATTCCTCAAGAACATGCCTAAAGAATGCTCCAAAATCTAATACTTCAGACTTGAAATTTTGATTATATTGAAGTATTAGGGTTAAAATAAAAGCAAGGTAACAAAGTGGATTGCAGTGACATAGGGGAGAACATGGAAAAAGCGAGGCATAAAAGAATTATCTAAAGTTCTCAATGGAAACCCCTGGGGAGGGGGGGTTGAGAAAAAAGTAAAAGATCACACTAGGGCTTAGTCTCCCAAATAGTCATGTAGAGCACTTCCTTGAGTTGGGTACGAATAGGCAGGAGATGTAAGGACAGAGGAGAGTTTACAATCCGTCCATGTCTGTTGCTTGGAAAGCTGCTGCATATTCAAAGAAAAACGACATACCGTATCCAGTAGAACCCAATGTTTTTGAAAGTTTCCATTTTGTCTTTTAGAAAGGAGGTTAGTCCTTCGTGTGCATGATATCATTCGATTCGAAGCACCATTGTGTGAGGAGTGTGTAAACACTGTTCTATAACAGCTGCTGGTCTCATTCCAGCATCCTGGTTTTGGCTATGATGCATACCTGTCTGTCTGTCTGTCTGTCTGTCCACCTGCAAAGTGATTGATGTGGCCAGTGTCTGGGTGTTGACCAAACCTGATTTAAGCCAGCCAAGCTTGCAGTCTCATGCTTGTGATATTGCATTTGTAACACGTGCTCCAGGACTGTTTGTCTGCCCTGCTCTGCTGTTTGAATTCCCTCCCTGACAAACTTGTATTGGATGTCAACTACTCTCTGAACTCTGCATGCCATTTGACTATGGATTGGCCCTGACTATTCTGAAACTCATCTGCCTTGTATCTGGACTGTCATTGAACCACTCTGCCCATCTGCGAACCGCAGGTACCTGTTTGCTTCGCTCAGATCATGCCTGCCCCTGCGTGGTGGCCAGGCACTATAGCATTGTGTAAAAGTCCTAGAGGCAACTGAGTACCGGTAGGCCTGCTTACTTTATCGGAAAGGGCGCTGTTATAGGTGAAGAACACAGAAGCCAGCTATAGCGTCTGACCACCTACTTTAGGGGTAAGTCTGACACATTGGCCCATGGTGGATGGATCTGGCTGATTCCAATTGCATGGGATACATGCCTTAGCTAAATTGAGAAGATGGATCAATAAAGATTTTTTACATCTGGATTTAAGAATTAATGTGAGGTGAAGAAGGCAGACGGCTGGGTTATTGTCCAGGTGTTTTTCTGTAAGGTGGTGTATTACTGATAACACATGGGTCCAGTATATTTTGGATTCCAGGGTATTTCCAGAAGATATGCAGTAAATTGAGGAGTTCTGTTTCCCCAACATCTGTCATCTGTGCCTGGATATAGGAGAACCAGTGTCGATGGGGTCCTGTACCATCTTGTTAGTATAATCTTGTGGTTGAGTTCCTGAAATTTATTGCAAATGAATGTCTTATCTGAGAAGAGGATTCTATGTTCCCTTTGCTCTTCGGTAAAGGACCTTTGTAGGTCTTTCTCCCATTTCTGTAAAAACGATTCTGTATGAGTATCTGATGTGAAATATCACTTTACATTTTTAGTTACCTTGAAAAAAGGAAAAACTGTACTGCTGAAAAACTTGCAAATCCCGCTTGGGCCTTCGCCCATTGCAGTGCTAATTGCCAATGAAATATGAAAACTGGACCAAAAGAGGATCTGATGCCCATCAATTCCTTTCTTTATTCTTCTAGAGAGTGAAATGAACAATTATTTTTGCTACGAATACTAACTTTACTTTCACTTCAGTCTGTAGTTTTAAGATCTCAGGCTGTTGGTCGTGGTCGATGTATATGGTGCAGGAAAGAAGCCATACGAATTTGTGTAGGTGATCAGAGACCGGTAGAATCCACACATCTAATATATACAACAAGCCCAGTACTGTCCAGTTCCAGAAAACGCTCCATCGTTAGGTCATCAGATGTGGTTTGGGTGTAATATTATGGCTAAGTGTGTCATTAGAGTTCATGGGGGAAGTATTGTAAGAGTTGGGAGCTTGTCATACTGGACAGTTCAGTCCTGATGTTGCTTCTCAACTTTGACCTAAACTGTATGTCTGTGAAGGGATGTTTAACCTGACATAAAGAGCACCTGTCACATAGACATGACATGCCTGACACAGGCCAGCTATAACTGAGAGGCCCTCTATAACCACAAATTGTATTAAAGTGGTTGTCAACCTGTGACAACCACTTTAACCTACAGGTAAGCCTAGAATAAGGCTTACCTGTAGGTACCCTGCATATCTCCCAAACCTGTACGGTTCAGGAAATATGCAGTGTTTTGCATGTGCCGACGTCATGTCGGCACATGCGCAGTGAAGAAACGGCCTCTGTGTCGTTTCTCCACTGACCCTGTGCCGTGACTGTCACAGCGCCGGAGTCGCGGCCCCTGAAGGAAGAGGGGCAGAAGATGGACACGGCCTGGAGCGGGGACATCGCTGGACGCTGCAGGATTGGTTTGCAGGTAAGTGGCACATAATGGGCTACTATGTGATGCATAGTAGCCCATTCTGCTTCTAATTTACAGGGGAATATAGAGGAAATAAACCCCATCTGGGTTTATTTCCTCTTTAAGGATACTTGAACCACCCTACGTTTTATCGTTTTATAGCAACTTATAGCATAATTAAAGGCAAAATTTGATTTTGTTTTGGAAAGAGTGGAGAGGGTTTAGGACACCTATCAGGTTTTTATTGCTGTCTGTTTCCCGTTAGGCCAATCAGCACTGTCCAGACAGAGGGTCAGAGGTCGGACCTCATAAGACAGTCAGTGCAGAATGAAAACTCCTCCTACAAGCTTTAACCGGACACTGATAGAAGTCACAAGACTGCTATATACAGCTGATGAGAAAAGGTATTTAGCAGTTTATATTTACTAAAATAATTGCATTTCCATGTTCTGTGTACTGCGGGAGAGCAGATATAGTGAATGGGGGGTCCTGGGTAGAGGTAGACCGATATATCGGCTCCGATTTTTGGAATTTTTTTAATTAATCGGCATCGGCCGATTGTTCTGCAAATTAGGCCGATTAATTTATGCACTAAGACCAGTTCACACAGGGGCGATCCGACTCTGTAATAGAAGTCAATGCAAGTCGCCCCGAAAGTAGTACAGGAACCTTTTTCTAAATTGGAGCGACTTGAGTCGCTCCTATTAGAACAGACAAACAAAGACAAAAAAAGTCTGAGAACATCGCTGATAAAAGAACCAAAGAGATACAATGTTCAGTTTAACCATTTAAAGACTAAATATTTTCTGGCATTTGGTGCTTACAAGTAAAAATCTGTATTTTCTGCTAGAAAAAAATGACTTAGAATCCCCAAACATTTTATATATATATATATATATATATAATTTTTTTTTTAGCAGAAAGCCTAGAGAATAAAATGGTGGTTGTTGCAATACTTTATGTCACACAGTGTTTGCGCAGCAGTCTTTCAAACGCAATTTTTGGGGAAAAAATACACTTTAATGGATTTAAAAAAAAACTAAACAGTAAAGTTAGCCCATTGTTTTTTTCGTCCAAAAGTTTTGATTACCTGTTTTTGTGTATTTAATATTTAAGATACATATTTTAGTTTTTTTATCTAAATTTTACATACAAGTGCACTGAATGGAGGCTTGTTGTGTTGTTTAATAAATGTTTAATTTAAGCAATTTTATGTATCACTTCTTATTACTTAACTGTTAGATTTTATGAGATGAAGGAAAAAAAAAAAAATCGGCTTAACATATCGGCCCAAAAAAAACGGCATCATATATCGCCCTTCGACCACCCCGATTTCTAAATATCGGCTTCGGCATTGGCCAGAGAAAACCCCATATCGGTCTACCTCTAGTCTTGGGTTTAGTAACACTTTAAAGCAGAGTTCCACCCAAAAGTGGAACTTCCGCTTTAAGGGAAGGTGACCCCCTGATATGTCCCAATTGGCATGTCATTTTTTGGGGAGGGGACCGGGGACTCTGTTTTCACAGGATCCCAGCTCCACTTCCTCTCCTGGCGCCGCGGAGCCAGAAAGAAGCTCATCTTCCTCCTCCTCCCACCCAGCGATCTTCTGGGACACGTCACAGGTCCCAGAAGATATGCCGTCCATTCACAGAGCGCTGTGCGACTCGCGTATGCTCAGTGCGTGCCTGGTGCCATAAGGGAGAAGGAGGGGGAGAAAAGCGACGCTGCGGGCGGCTGCATCGCTGGAGCCTGGGACAGGTGAGTGTCCGATTATTAAAAGTCAGCAGCTACACTTTTTTGTAGCTGCTGACTTTTAATACTGTGGAACTCCACCTTAAGTGACGTGTTACATCCATGTAAACTAATACATTCTGCTGGAGGGTTTGTGCTATGAGAAACAACAGACTTGCTGGCTGGATTGCCAGATGAAAATAGAAGAAAGAAAGCCCACAAAAAGAAGATAATGCAGCCATCACATCTAAGAATTGGTAAGCTGCAATATAATAAATGTTTGCTTTTGGTTAATACTGCTTTAATGCCTTCTTGTAAGGACAGGAAGTTCAGGGAAGCAGCACAGCGAGATCAGAAGCCAGCAGTATTGAAAGTTGTAAACTGCAAGTGCTTGGGTATGAATTTGAACAAAAAGTTTACTGGAAAAAGTTCACTTCATTGTGCTAAATAAGTTCAACTGAAAAGTTTAATACTAATTTAAGTACTTTACCTTTGGCATGACAGCATTTCTATACAGAAATGTAACCGTCCACTGATGAGAGATGTTTTCATGAATTGTCTTCTCCATTTCATAAAATAACATAATTATTCATTTTCATCTTGTTGTCAAGAACAAGTATTTCAAAAAATCCACAGCACATTATTTTAAAGAAATTCCTTACATAGCCGAACATGAAATCCTTTGTCAACAAAATGTGATTCCTGAAGCCCAGACTGACTGTATTCACATTTCCGACCTCAGATTTATTTTATTGTTTCATGTGCCATTTATATTTAATTGTCGTTTTATTTTTATTTTTTGCCTCTTGAATTTGTTATATTATTGCAGCTACTTCTAACCTTCCACATCTAACCAACCTGGCTGTGTCTGTTGTTCCTGCACAGTGCAGCTTGTAGCAGCCTCATAGAAGATGCATTGTATGCAAAGTATGAAAACAGTTTTTTATTTTTTAGGGTAAGCTTGCTACTCTGTCCCCCATTCCACTTTGGGATCTCATTTCTTCTGTTGAAATATTGCTATTATTATTATCAGTATTATTATAATTGAGTTATATGTCAACAACATTTCTTAAAGGGTTAGGTCACCTTTATCAAAAAGGCCCTATGCAGATAAGGGGCATCTGCAAATTGTGCAACTTGGACTAAAGTCATTCCCTGACTATAGGTGTAAGCCGTTTACGTACCCCCCATAGCCTGGCTGAAAAACTCTCAGAGATTACATCATCCCATTCTGCCTTGTTTCTAGGATGTTAAATATACAGTACCATTTAAAGTCTTTTATATCTAGTATATCTGTTTGAAAATTGTCCAAAAAATACCTATCAAAGTGATTGTAAAGTCTAGTTTTTAAAAAAAAAATAACAAACATGTTATACTTACCTCCTCTGTTGCAGTGGATTTGCACAGAGCAGCCCAGATCCTCCTCTTCTCGGGTTCCTCTTCTGCTCTCCTGGCCCCTCCCTCCTGTCAAGTGCCCCCATAGCCAGCAGCTTGCTGTGGGAGCACCGAGCCAAATCACAGCTCCCTGTGCTCATTCAGACACGGAGTCCTAACCTGGCCCCTCCCCTCTCTCTTCTGATTGGCTAACTGACTTTGATTGCCAGCCACGGGAGCCAACGGCGTCACTGCTGTGTCTCAGCCAATCAGGAGGAGAGTCTCGGATGGCTAAGACACTTGTGGACATTGCTGTTACGGAGATGGGGCTCTGATAAGTAATTAGGGGGGCTGGGGAGGCTTCTACTCATAGAATGCGTTAAGATAAAAAACCTTCTGCTTTTACAACCACTTTAATTCTTCCAGAAATCATGATGACTTACTGTCCATGAGCTGACTGTTATCGGTATATCGTTCTCTGCATGTACTACAGAAGACCCCCCCCCCCCCCACCATGTTATGGAGACAACGTGAGAGAAGGTGTTCTATAGCCATGTCCACGGGTGCCAATTCCGCTTCTCTATAGATATACAGTGAGCGAGCTTTGTCACCTGAGGACCGGAAGCGTATTACTGGCAGGATCACCAGGTATAAGGAGTGGTAAGAAGCAATGAAGATATAATCTAAAGTAAAAATACAAAGGGGAAGATAAGATCCAGTTTGGAAAAAAGATGGATACACTTGAGAATATGATGTGGTATGAAGAGATCGGACCAACAAAAACCTCAGGATAGAGATTTAAAGTGTCACTAAACCCACATCATAAAAAACTATCAATAAATGGTGTATTCCATGCTGTTCATATGAGATTCGCTTTCTGTATTCTGCAAAAAACCTGGTTGATCCTGCTGCTCTCTATCTCCCCCTTCTGTCCATGTCCCCAATTCAGTTAGGGATTTCGCAGCTGTGGTGGAAACTCTGCACATGCTCAGTTTTCAGTGAGTTTCTATGCTCCTCCCTATCACATCTGAGCAGGCAGAACAGCCCGTGTGGACTATAGAGTCACACATGTGGACATACAGTGAGGGAAAAAAGTATTTGATCCCCTGCTGATTTTGTACCTTTGCCCACTGACAAAGAAATGATCAGTCTATAATTGTAATGGTCGGTTTATTTTAACACTGAGAGACAGAATAACAACAAAAATATCCAGAAAAACGCATTTCAAAAAAGTTATAAATTGATTTGCATTTTAATTAATGAAATAAGTATTTGATCCGCTATCAATCAGCAAGATTTCTGGCTCCCAGGTGTCTTCTATACAGGTAACGAGCTGAGATTAGGAGCACTCTCTTAAAGGGAGTGCTCCTAATCTCAGCTTGTTACCTGTATAAAAGACACCTGTATACAGAAGCAATCAATCAATCAGATTGCAATCTCTCCACCATGGCCAAGGCCAAAGAGCTGGCCAGGGACGTCAGGGACAAAATTGTAGGCCTACTCAAGGCAGTAATGGGCTACAAGACCATCGCCAAACAGCTTGGTGAGAGGGTGACAACAGTTAGTGCGATTATTCGCAAATGGAAGAAACACAAAATAATCCCCATGTCAATCTCCCTCAGTCTGGGGCTCCATGCAAGATCTCACCTCTTGGAGTTTCAATGATCTTGAGAACGGTGAGGAATCAGCCCAGAACTACATGGGAGAATCTTGTCAATGATCTCAACTCAGCTGGGACCACAGTCAGCAAGAAAACAATTGGTAACACACTACACCGTGAAGGACTGAAATCCTGCAGCACTCGCAAGGTCCCCCTGCTCACAAAAGCTCATGTACAGGCCCGCAAGTTCGCTAATGAACATCTGAATGATTCAGAGGAGAACTGGGTGTAAGTGTTGTGGTCTGAAGAGACCAAAATCAAACTCTTTGGCATCAACTCAACTCGCCGGGTTTGGAGGAGGAGGAATGCTGCCTATGACCCCAAGAACACCATCCCCACCATCAAACATGGAGGTGGAAACATTATGCTTTGGGAGTGTTTTTCTGCTAAGGAGACGGGACAACTTGACCGCATCAAAGGGACGATGGACGGGGCCATGTACCTACAGATCTTGGGTGAGAACCTCTTTCCCTCAGCCAGGGCATTGAAAATGGGTCGTGGATGGGTATTCCAGCATGAAAATTATTCAAAACGCACGGCCAAGGCAACAAAGGAGTGGCTCAAGAAGAAGCACATTAAGGTCCTGGCCTAGACAGTCTGCAGACCTTAATCCCATAGAAAATATGTGGAGGGAGCTGCAGGTTCGAGTTATCAAACATCAGCCTCTAAACCTTAATGACTTGGAGAAGATCTGCAAAGAGGAGTGGGGCACCCCAATCTACCCAATAAGGTAGATTGAGGGAGGCTTCACCTTCCTCTTATTCTAAGACACAGGCTGGAGGGGCGTAGCACAGCCTGTGACTGGCAGAAATCCACCCACACCATGTTAATGCCAAAAATAATAAAGATTTGATTTCAAATATATACTGTATTTGTATGATGATTTAAAACAGATTATTGATACTAAATATTTACTTTTGCTCTGCATTCCAAAAGGCTGTTTTTTTTATTTTGAACATGTGACCAGCAGCAAAGGACTAGTAACTCCTCCTGCTTATGTTTCCCTGCAGACAGGCTGGGAGAGAGCTGGGTCATGTGACAGCTGTATATCTATTGGGAAAAAGGTACTTAGCTGGTATTTTTTAAAATTAAAATAATTACAGTGGTATCATCTACATAGACAAATAAAAGGGAAATTTAACATGGTGTGTTGTTTAGTATCATTTTAACACAAAATCATCAAAAAATTAAATATTAAAGTGGTATTAAAGCCAAAAGCAATCTCTACCAAGAATTATGATACCCCCATGGGGTGGGACTTTAAAGGCTTAAAAGTATATTTGTTATTATTGCAAAAATATATAATTTTTAATATAGGTTCAATAAAATTGGGTACACAAAAGAAAATTAAAATTCCATAAAGTAGACCGAACACGGAATCATATAATATGATGCATTTGAACTTGAATCTTTAGAGATCGCATAAATGTCCAACGCGTTTCAAAGTCAACTAGCGTCTTCTTCAGGGATACTCTGCAGATAGTATGATGTGATCTATGGTCAGAATCACAATATATTAGCACATATATATAAATGACATCATCAGAGCAAGGTACGTATATTGTACTTACAAAGTGTTTTTAATAGGTGGAAATGAATATGATCATATAAAAACAACATAGACCAGCTGCAACCCCCCGAACCAGAGTAGGCATATGGGGTGAGAGAGAAGGATGAGGTTTCTTTGGCCAAAGGTGTACACTGAGACCAAAAGAAAAAAAAAATGTGATGGCTGCATTCGTTTTCTTTCTTGAGGCTTTCTTTCCTTTATTTTCCTCTGGTGATCCAGCCAAAAAGTCAGTTGTTTTTTCAAAAGAACAAGCTCTCTTGCAGATGTATTATTTACTGAGATCAGGCAAACCATTCAACACTGACATGGGTGCTTACAATGATCAACTTTTATTTATGTAAAACCTTTATCCCAGAAGGAAAAAAATGTTGCTGTAACAGCCTATAAAGTGTGAGCTGGAGTTTGGCTTTGATTTGTTTGTCTTAATCTGCTAGTCCATCTAACACTCCTCCCCCCAGACTGACAATTCTGCTGTCCATAGGTGCCCCTTCATCCAGAGTGGGGGGCGCTCTAATACAGGAGGTGTGTTACTAGCCAGATCACCAGGTGAAAACAGAGGGGGAAAGCCAAAGAAATTAAAACTAATGCAGCCACCTCTGATTGGTAATCTGAAATATATTACATTTTTGGTTTTGCGTTTAATACCGCTTTAATTTCAGGTGGACTAAAGAAAAAAAAAAGGATCATGAAAGGGCTGCCAAGGTTGGTAGAAGAGCGGACTCAAGGGTGCACAGTTGTGTCCACCTCTCCATGACCCCCTTCATCTGTTCGCGCTGACATTGGGAAATAATATTTAGCTTTTTTCTACACAAATTTGTCCGGTGGGAATCACAGGGGAACGCTTTGATGGGGCATTGGACCAAACCATTGGCTATTTATTTAAATTAGACAAGGCCTTAAGAAAATGTTTATGGTTTGGTAGGAAGCGTGAACCACAGTTTACTCTGCCGGCCACAGTCAGCCTTCTCCACAAAATATTAGACTTCCATTGAAAAAATAAACCAATCCGCACCATTGTAAAGAACACACAAGAGTGTTGAATCAGTTATTTTGTGAAGGGCCAAAAATAGCACCGGGGTGAACGGCTTTGCCGACTAACCATTTCAAAAAGACATAGCTTGCTCACTTACTAAAAGCCAAACTCCAGGAAAGTAAGAATAAAAAACCCATTCAGTCCATAAGTATTCATTAAAATCAATAAAAACCCTTCGTGGAACAGAAGGTATTCAGAACGTTGTATCTTATTCCATCGCATATCCCATAGCTAAGGGTATTACTTCTCATTTCACGATAGTAGGTGAAGCCATGCAAGTGATTGCCCCATTGGCTGACTATACAGACCTGCTGGTGTAAAGTACACAACCTTCTGGAGTAGCCACTTCAGCTTTGGAAGATTTAACCCCCTTCATGCTCACTGGCTCCTGCTGTCCTTACACCTGTTCCAGTGCTTCTGGACAGAACTCCTCCATGTGTTTTGAGAAGATCCCTCAGCACCATAGCCTCAGGCCCTGGGTTACCACCCCCCCCCCCCCCCAAACTAGGGGCTACCCTCAAGGTCCTTCCACAGCCTCCTCAGCACTCCAGCTTCCATCCGAAACTCCGCACTGCCCCTGCTGGCCTGACCCTGAATATTTAAGAGGTCCTTCCCCCTGCCAGCCCATTTGGCCAGGGATTGGTTGGAGCCCTCATCAATACTCCAGGCAGTTCCCCCTAACCTCCTTCCCATTCTTCTTGCAGTTTCTGCAAAGTTCCATAAAGTAGGGGGAGGTATGAGAGATGCTGCCTGATGAGTCATTCCAGCCTCCCTGAGTCACCCTGACCCAGACTCAACACACAGGCTCTTCTTGTCACTCCTGATACCGTCTGCTTCTTTGCTACCACTCGACTTTGGCTTGTTCCTCGACTACGCTTCTACTTGATCTCAACCTGCAACCATTAGTTACCAACCTTGGCTTGATCTTTGACTATAGTTCTGCCTGATCCCAACCTGCAACCACTTGTTACCAACCTCTGGCTTGTTACTGACTAGCCAGTAACAACACTTCTGCTTGATCCCTACCTGCTATATCTGCAACAGGACCCTGGCTGCTCAACTCCTAGTAGGGCAATCATGAAGACCACGAACTGGCACTAGCATGCAGCGAACACCATCTCCACCATCAGGAGCTCTGCTGAAAACCGGCTAGTGCTTAGACCCTGCATCTCAGGTGAGCCGGCGCCAACTGCCAGAGTGATCTGCTCGTGTATTTATCCTGCTAGTTGGTTGTAGCCTCTTTACTGCTATAGTTTCTGGTCTCCAAGCCTGACCCCTGACCGTGACAAAGTTCCTACAATCTGACTTACCAAGGCTTACATATTAGTAAACCTTTTACCATCACCCCTCTGCCCCAGACTCCTCCAAATAAGGATTATATAGGACAGACTACTCCTAGATCCACCCAAGGGAGGGGGTTCCCTAAAAAGAGTACTAGCCCTTGCTTACAGGCAGTTTGGGGATGGATCCCTGACTAAGTTGTTTTGCTTGATTCCAATAAAGGTTAGGCACCTGGCTGTGTTGCAGTGGTGTATGTGGGGAGGGGGGATATAACCCGCTGAGGGTGCACTAGGGCTTAACTTGCCTCCCTCTTGCACATTACAGCTATGTTCCTTGAAAAGCTTGTTCATTTTTTTTTCTTTTTAACCCGTTGGCAATGTTAAGGGGTTTTAGATGGTGAAAGGTGATCCAGGGTTTGTGGTCATGTGACTGACATGATTGGCTGTCACAGCGGTCACATGACCAGGAAAGCTCCTGATCGCAAGCAGCGATCGGTGAGCTTTCCATTAGCCGATGGCAACTGTGCCTCGAGTGTGCAGGGTGCGTGTTCCCGACACGCTTGTTTTGCAATATTGCATGCAAATGCTAGGCCCACTCGCCGAGAGGCCACATATTTGCGTCCTGTAGGCGCCAAAAGGTTAAATAACAAACATGTTATACTTACCTGCTCTGTGCAATCATTTTTTTTTGGTCCCCTGCTGGCACTCCTGGCTCCTCCCCCCATGCGGGCTCTATTGACATACAGAGCATGTTTCGGTCCTGCAACCCGCTCCGTCCTCACTGGCTGTTATTTAAGCAAAGGGGGTTTGTTTGGGACTTTAAATGAAGCATCTGCTTTTAACAGGTGCCTCCATCCTCGTTCAGAAGAGCAATAAAGAGGGGGGTATTGGGACCTTAAATGAGGCGCGTGGAGAATGCTGGATGTATTATAAATATAATGACACGTTTAATAGACATGTAACATATCAAAGCATATAAGAACTTATACATATATCAGTGTAACGTTTTTATTCCATCTACATACAGTACATACCAATGGTACATTGTAAATTGAATAGATACACATAGATACCATGCAGACACAAGTGTGTATAATACATCAATATGAGCCAATACTGCTCCATGTTGTAGAATCATTATATAAGAAGGAACAAAGCATTAAAAAATTGCAATAGATGTTGACAAACATATATGCATCTGAAAAAGCTTGACGCGTTTCATGGACCTCATTAGTCTTTATATATTCTTTGCAGACACATTCTTGCGTCCGCTCCTGAGGAAGAGGAATCTGTCCACAAAACACGTCAAGATTTTTCAGATGCATATACCCAAACATAGCAAAATTTTTGGGTAGAGGCAGAGGCGTAACTAGAACCTTCAGGGCCCGGGTGCAAGAAATTAGGAAGGGCCCCCCCTGACCTCTGGCCAGGGCCCTTCCCTCTTCTTGCTGATCCTGGGGCCCTTTACTCCTATCACGGTCCTGCAGCGGGGTCCTGGGAACAGCAGAAGACAAGTAAACTGGATAGGAGGGGCGGCAGGGGCAGCATATAGAGGAACCAATCTCCTACATTAGGAGGAAAATGGAATAAATAAAACTTCTAAATACCACCCTCGCCATCACTCCTATCCAGTGGGCCCCCTGGAGCATGGGGCCCGGTTGCAATCGCAACCCCTGCAACCCCTATCGTTACGCCCCTGGGTAGAGGTACACTTCATCTTTTATCTTTTTTTTTCAAGTGAGGGGTTAATTATAAGGCCATGTAAATCCCTCTTGTAAGCAGCGTGGTTTTTCCTACAACATGTAGGTGTCACCTCTCACTATGCAGGCGATGAGGAGCGCTGTACATGTTTCTCCTTTCCTGGCAGGCAACTTAATTGGATGAGTAGAAGTTTAATAGATTTGGCGAAGCGGCTGTATTCCGGCATGGCAAATAAACTTAATACACTAAATTGCATACCTGGAACCTGGACAAGTTCAGTAGAAGTTAATGGCACAGAAAGAACAGGAATCCACTGTCATGTTAGAAATGACAGAACATAACAACTACAGATGAGCAAATCTCCTAACATCCTTTCTGTCCTTCATCCGAACACAGATGAGCACAGCCGAGGATCTGCATTTCTCTTACTTGGGTTACATATCTCTATAGCTTTAAAGGGACATTTTTGCCAAAACGTGAAATAAAATAAATCATATTTTAATGGTATTATTATTATATATACTTTTTCACCTTTGTACATCCATTTTAATCCGTGCTTAGGACTTTATTAGTCATATAGCCATTAACATGTGATAGTTGGATATAGCTAGCTGTCTACCCACATTTAAATTGTGCTAGATCCTCCAGCAGTGTCAAATAAGACCACCCTGATGTTTACTGAATTATATCAGAGGTATGTAAAGCTGAAATTTATTTAGTGATAATTTATCAGAATTTTTTTTTTCCCCTTCCCGCCTGCTCCAACATCCATTTAAAAAGTTTTGAACACCAGGGGGTGAGAGAGATCAGCCGATCATATGAACACTTTGATTGGCTGTTACAGTGGTCACCTGATCGGGAGTCGGTACCGCCAGCTACCAATCTTTGGTGGAGACCAGGTGTTGTCTTTCACAGCTTGTTCTCTGTGCTGGAAGTATGTAGTGAGCATGCTCTCAGCACAGAAACATCGGGCACCCATTAAGGCATATGTGTGGCGTGTGGGTGCTAAAGCCCACCCTTTTGCTGCCACTCATGTGTTGTGCAGGCTGCAAGAGTGTACATTAGGACCAGGGAGGGTATTTACTAGTGGCAGCTGCTCCATTAGGGGCGCAGGAGCGCCGCCCCCCTAATCCAAGTGCCCGGCCCCTAATCTACATGCAGGGCGCCAGACGCATGGATTTCAATGGGTTTTTTTTAAGCACATGATTAGAGCCTGAGGCTCTAATTGGCTTCAAAAACGGGTGGGCTCGGGGCGCAGAGCACTGCGCCATGAGCCCACCCAGTTGTGTGACATTAGCGAATTGATATTCGCTGATGTCTTCCTGATTCTCCTCCCTGCCAATCAGTGCCTGGAGAGACAAAGAGTTGGGGACAGGAGATCTGGGATGGATAGATCCCATCCTTCTCAGTACATATAGTTACCGGTGGCAGATCCCCCCGGCCAACAAAACAAATGAACAACGAAAACGTTAACAAGTCCTAGAACTTAAAGTGACAGTGCAGGCGCAGTGGGCTCTCCATGAGGCAGACAGACCTATAGGGGCCTGCTTATCCCGATCGACAACTGACCCAACATTTTATGACACAGTTCTGGGACACCAATAAGTTTGCCATTTATGCAAGGGTGTCCGAAAATGGATGCAAATCGTTGAAACGGATCAAACTATATACCCAATCACCTTACAACAGATGAGTGACTCCGTTGAACATCTCCCCTGATGAAGGGCCTCATTTGGACCTGAAACGTTAAACGTTGGGCACTGGGACATTGAACATCATCCCCTTTCATTCCTGGAAAACGGATTGTCTTATGTCATCATCCAAGCTATGTATTCTTTCATCTATGGTCAATCCTATGTTGAACTATTGACCATTTGATCCGTGACAGAGAAATGCTACTCAGTTTTACAATCTATGTTGTTACTCTAATATAGAGTGACCGAAACATGTTTAATAAATATAACTTCTTTGATATAATTTGATTTTTGTGTGGTGTGTTGCTGCCTATTAAAGTCCCATCTAAGGGGGTTCTTTCCTTTTTTGATCCAATCAGGAAGCGGGTCCTGAGACCCGACTGGCCAGAGAGGAGAAGCAATGCCTGTGCAAGCTGAAGCGAGGAGCAGGTAAAGCCGGACTGATCACCGCCTTCCCGTCCAATTGGTGGCTTCTTATCCGTCCCACGGCACACGGGTGGTGGTGGAGGTTGTGTGAGTGAGGGGGGCAGGTTTGTTTGCCACCCCCCCAAAATATTGAGCACCAGCCGCCACTGGTAATTACATGGATCTTCATTCCTCTGTCCACCAGATAGGCCCGCAAGCTGTAGTATGAGTTCCAGCAATGAGAAACGTTCTACGAATGGAGGGGGCAGACCTTTCCATCTTCTGCGTCCTCTATTCATAGTGCTTGTCATTGCTGGAACGATTAGTACGAATTCTATGAATGGAGGAGGAGGCAGAAAGGACAGCCATAGTTGGCATTTTGATGAGTGCCCCTGACAGGTAGAGCCACTCATATTAACCCCTGTAGCATCGGAAGATGATAGCTATAGGGGTATCCAAGAGGCAGAGTAATGAAGATTTCAAGGAATACAGCAGCCACCAGCACACGGGACACCCGTGATTCATGTAACCAGTATAGTCTGACTTGGTTTTGTAATTTAATGTATATTTATTTTATAAATTTATTTTTTGTTGCTCTGCAGTTATTCTTGTAAGGTGACCTTGGATGTTCTAAAAGGCGCCTATAAATAAAATGTATTATTATTATTATTAAGTACTGTCCCTGGTGCTTATTTAAATAAAGATCACTAAAGTCAAATTTTATTTGGTTGCGTAAATTACTTTGGTTGATTATTTTGTGCTGAGTGCATCTCATTGGGGAGATTTTCTTCCCTCCGTGTCCCGAAGATGAAACAAGAAATAATAAGAAATGTATTGAAAAAGAAGAGAATTCCCTTCTTACACAATGTGGCCATGTTGTCAGATTTCTCCTGTATTCCCTACTGAAACTTGTTATTTTGGAATTCTTCTCATATCCAGTCCAGGTGTCAATGGTAAGCAGGATCTCCCAAGTTCCAAAAACATTTTTGAATTTTATTAGCAACCAATCTTTTCCTCCCTCCTCCTTTGATGGTTGGAGTTTACTTTTTAAAGTTTCTTTCTGTTAAAGAAATGGGCCTGGTGGCATTCCTTGTATTAGGATTTGGTATCTCTGGTCTTATGATGCTGTCCCTATGGAAATGACGGCCTATATTAACAACGCTCTTTAGTAGAGACGCACAGATCTTGGTCTTAAAAACTGTGTTCAACCACATGGGTAATATACGCAAAAAATATATTGTTTGATTATGTCTATGTGGCCTTTTTGTTGTAACACATGGATATGGTGTTACATTTTTATTATTTGTATAATAAAATATACAGGATCTCACAAAAGTGAGTACACCCCTCACATTTTTGTAAACATTTTATTCTATCTTTTCATGTGACAACACTGAAGAAATGACACTTTGCTACAATGTAAAGTAGTGAGTGTACAGCTTGTATAAATTTGTAAGTGTAAATTTGCTGTCCCCTCAAAATAACTCAACACACATTAATGTCTAAACCGCTTGCAGAAAAAGTGAGTACACCCCTAAGTGAAAATGTCCAAATTAGCCATTTTCCCTCTCCAGCGTCATGTGACTCGTTAGTGTTACAAGGCCTCAGGTGTGAATGGGGAGCAGGTGTGTTAAATTTGGTGCTATCACTCTCACTCTCTCATATTGCCTACTGGAAGTTCAACATGGAACCTCATGGCAAAGAACTCTCTGAGGATCTGAAAAAAAGAATTGTTGCTCTACATAAAGATGGCCTAGGCTATAAGAAGATTGCCAAGATCCCGAAATTGAGCTGCAGCATGGTGGCCAAGACCATACAGTGGTCAAACAGCACAGGTTCCACTCAGAACAGGCCTCGCCATGGTCAACCAAAGAAGTTGAGTGCACATGCTCAGCGTCATATCCAGAGGTTGTCTTTGGGAAATAGATGTATGAGTGCTGCCAGCATTGGTGCAGAGGTTGAAGGGGTGGGGGATCAGCCTGTCAGTGCTCAGACCATCACCGCACACTGCATTAAATTGGTCTGCATGGCTGTCATCCCAGAAGGAAGCCTCTTCTAAAGATGATGCACAAAAAAGCCTGCAAATAGTTTGCTGAAGACAAGCAGACCAAGGACATGGATTACTGGAACCCTGTGGTCTGTTGAGACCAAGATAAACGTATTTGGTTCAGATGGTGTCAAGGGTGTGTGGCGGCAACCAGGTGAGGAATACAAAGACAAGTGTGCCTTGCCTACAGTCAAGCATGGTGGTGGAAGTGTCATGGTCTGGTGCTGCATGAGTACTGCTGGGACTGGGGACTTACACTTCATTGAGGGAACCGTGAATGCCAACATGTACTCTGACATACTGAAGCAGAGCATGATCCCCTCCCTTCGGAGACAAGGCTGTAGGGCAGTATTCCAACATGATAACGACCCCAAACACACTTCCAAGATGACCACTGCCTTGCTAAAGAAGCTGAGGGTAAAGGTTATGGTCTGGCCAAACATGTCTCCAGACCTAAACCCTATTGAGCATCCGTGGGGCATCCTCAAACGGAAGGTGGAGGAGCGAAAGGTCTCTAACATCCACCAGCTCAGTGATGTCATCATGGAGGAGTGGAAGAGGACTCCAGTGGCAACCTGTGAAGCTCTGGTGAACTCCATGCTCAAGAGGGTTAAGACAATGCTGGAAAATAATGGTGACCACACAAAATATTGACACTTTGGGCCCAATTTGGACATTTTCACTTAGGGGTGTACTCACTTTTGTTGCCAGCAGTTTAGACATTAATTGCTGTGTGTTGGGTTATTTTCAGGGGACAGCAAATTTACACTGTTATACAAGCTGTACACTCACTACTTTACATTGTAGCAAAGTGTCATTTCTTCAGTGTTGTCACATGAAAAGATAGAATAAAATATTTACAAAAATGTTAGGGGTGTACTCACTTTTGTGAGATACTGTATGTATTTGTGCAATACCAATAGGCAAACAAACAATATTGTTGCGCTAAAATAACTCTGACTTATACGTGTATCACATGTGAGATGATTAACACAAATAAAAAAGCATAATATATTTGTTAGTGAGAAAATGAGTAAAAAAAAAACAAAAAAAAACACTTGTGAAAAAACACTTGTGAAAAAAGTCTTGTGAGGAAAAGGAAAGCAGTCGTGCTTTAAAGAGAAAAAGTCAAAATTATCATATCCATCAAATCAAATCGGAGAATAGCCAGTGAAAGAAGTCCCTTCTTTTATCCACCACCGCAGAAAACCGTGCAAACACCTCCAGTGATAATGTGGGTAATTTAGACCCTTACCGGAAGCAGAGACCTGCTATCTCTAGCTAAGGTCAACCTCACGAGCAGATATAGCCCTCTGCAGGGACCAGTGTGGTAGAGTGAAAAGAGGCGATCCTCCTAAATTCTCCAGGTTCCAACAGCATCCATCTCATAGATTAATCGGGTGCAGCAGATCTTACAGGATACTCCCAAAGTACATGCCATAAAAAACAAGGGTTACATAGCGTAATACTGTAACACTTCTTTAATTAAAACATAGCATATAAAACCAGGGTACTCACATTGTAGAAATTCAATATGCGCATATAAGTAAAAAAGCCAGCAAACGAATAAAAACGCCCGTCCTCGCGGGATCAACATGCGGCGTGGTGACGTCAGTGCGTAGACTCCGCCCTACATGTTTCGTGATAGGTCACGTCTTCCTGGGGCACCCAGGATAATTACTTATCTGTGGTTAGTGGAATATCGCACTATTGATTGTTGCAGCTGTCACTGTTTATTACTTTGATTCTTAAGCGCGGTATTGCTTTTGAAAACTTGTTGAATACCAATAGGCCCCTTAAAGTCTTCTAGCTACAAAAATTGGGCTCGATCTCCCAAGTGGGGTCACAGACAACAATAAAAACTTGGATTAGTAAATTGGTGACGCATTAAGATATTGTTATGTGATGCTTTAGTGCTGAA
>BLSH010115318.1:223899-252840 GCA_018402905.1 Glandirana rugosa
ACACGTTAGGGGGAAGGTGGGGACGGAAGTACAGGAGGTCTAACAGGAAACTAAGAATACACACGGTCTCCCGTAGACTCACAAAAATCACCTGACCAGTCGTTTTGGTCCGACAAAACTTTACAAGGAGGAGTGGCGTTACTGTATGTACATCTACCTCGGGACCAACATTTGGGGTGTGATTAACTTGGCCCCCCTTCTCGGAACGAAGTCTGACACCTCCAATACTCGACCCCAAGACATCTCCTACTCTCCCCCGAGGGGAAGATGGGGCGACCCTTTGTTTCTGTTGGCCTCCCATCGTTCAGGACCTCACAGCTAGTCAAGTGGGTCGGCAAACCAGTTATATGGGACATTTGCTCCTGGGCCTAGTGGTCAGAGGCCCCTAAGCCTCAGTTTTGTTTCCCAGCGGGGTAGAAGGGGAGCCCCCTCTCATCCTCTACAGAACCCCAGCTCATAACCTCCACAGTCTGAAGCAAGGCTCTTCCCCCCGGTTCAATTAGTGTGGGGTTTACAACCAGGGCTCCATCTACATGTATGTCATTGCGGTGAGGAGGAACATTTCAAAACAGCCTGGTTTTGCTGACCAGTCCACTAAAAACACTCAGATGCCCTCTGGCACACATAAGAATCAAAGGACAATCTGGAGGACATGAAGGCAGGGGTGGAAGGGGGATTGCACATCCTTCCGTGCCCAGATCCATCTGATTCCATCCTCAACAGCCTCTACAGTTTCTCTCCTGGAGAGAACTCTGGACGAGATGTTCGCTTCCCCGGAAGGGGACCGGGCACAAGACCCGGACACTCCGGGAATCCTGGGGTCCACCTCACCAACACTGCACTTGGACCTTCCCTTCATGATGGAAACCTTCTCCAAGATGCTCTCTAAAGCCTTGGCCCAAACCACTTCCCAAATCACGTCCACTATCCAAATGGACCTTCAAAATCTGGGGTCCAGGATTGATGTAATTGAACAAAAGACGGATCAAACCATTGCCAGGGTGAACCAGAATACCTCCCGCATCCAGCACCTCCAAAATCAGCTGGATCCTGCCCTCTCTAAGATAGAGGACCTTGAAAATAGCTCTCGCAGATACAATTTTCGTGTCCGGGGGCTTCCGGAGTCCATCACAGATGTTCACTCCTTCATTAAAGAAATTATTCCTGACATTCCGGATCATAGACTGGAACTGGATAGGGCCCACAGAGCCCTCCAGGCACCTCCCTCGGACAGGGTCCCCAGAGACATAGTGGTCAAACCACACTTTTATGCAGTGAAGGAGGAAATCATGAGACTCACCAGGAATATCCCCCAGCTGTCTTTTCAGGGTCACTCCATTCAGGTGTTCGCTGACATTTCCCCTGCCACCATTCAAAAGAGGAGAGCCCTCAGACCTTTACTCGAGGTCCTATCTCAAACATCTATTAAATATTAGTGGCCCTTCCCATTTCGCCTCTCCTTCTCCTTCAAGGGCAAGACTTACAGATTTTCCTCTTTTTGGGATGGGGAACAACTAATGGCTAAGCTAAACCTTATCTCGCTGGATCCTTCCTCTACCATGCATCCTAAGAATGCTGGGTCCTCAAAGCGCCCCCTCGCCTCAAAGCCCAATCCCCCCGGTCTGGCGGAACAAACAGTCCAAGAGATCTAAGGACTCTCACCCACCTTGATTCTACCACTTTTCCCCGAGGGTTCTCTTCACATTTTGACGGGCTCGACATAGGTTGATAGTTCTCTAGTCCCACATGATGGATCTGTATTGCTACTTGTTATACCTGTTTTTGCCCATGTTTCCACATAGCATGTGTGAATATTCGGGCCCCCCCTCCCCCCTTGGTTCTTTTATTTAAATCTTATCCTACTTTTACTTTGTCTTTATGGTGGGTTAAGCTACCTGGGGCGGTGGGTGATCCTGAATTTGCTGGCCCCCTGGGTCCCGGCTGTGCTCTGCTCAGTCCCGCTGAATGGACGGGGATTTTCTGGCGGGGTTGGGCCGGGTTCTAGACGTCCGCTCCATAATTTTGGGGGCCTTCCCCGGGTTCCAAAACCACGTTTCCTGTGCCTTACAGTTACCCGGGAGGCCACCAGGATACGATTAAGTTGCCCTATTAGGATTGCTGAGTGGTTGCTGGATGGTGGGGGGATGGGGTGGGGGGTGTTTAGCCTCGGTTAGCCGCGCCCCTCCACTTTGCCTCCCCCCACCGTGCTTCCCTCCTTTTCTGGGGGGTCTTGGGGTGCCTCCTGGTTCTGGTTTGATGTTTTTTTTAGGGGCTCTCCTGGTTAATTCAGAGATATGGGCTTCTCCAGGGACAGGGTGGTAGGCATGCTCCTCCCTTTGTTCTTGGGTGCTCCCTTATGGTGTCCCCAGGGACAGATGTGATGCTGCCGGTTAGGCAGATGTTACTTGGTTCTTACAGGGGTATGGGTGCTGGTTCTTTGGCTCCCATCCCCCAGACACTGAGGGGTTTGGCGGCGTTTGGTCACCCCCCCTCCTCTACTTTAACTTTTCTATGTATCCCTTTTTCTACTCTCTTTTTTCTTTTCTCCTCTGCTTCTCTTTCCTCAGGTATCAGGGAGGCATCTTCCTCAGGAGCGTGAGGGGTTCCGCATTATATTCTTCAAAAGAACTACAGAAGCTATATTCTCTTCATCTGGGATGGGTGAGTCAGCTCTCTATAGCGTGAGTGGGTTTTGGTTTACTAACATGGCATCCCCAGCAGGTTTATTGAAGTTAGCCTCGCATAATGTCCAGGGCTTAAACTCCCCCCTAAAACACCAGAAGTATTTCATTTCAATAATTTTTATTGTTTTATCGTAGAAATACAAACTTGTAGCCCGTTAGGTGGCTATATATATAACAAAGAAGTATACATGTGTTAATATAGTCGTGAGACAACAAACATTTTCCCGGTAGGGGGGGTGAGGGGGGTGGGGACGGGGACGGGGAAGGGTAGAGGTGGGTACAGGGAGAGGGAGGTAGGGAACAGGCATGAGTCAGCTTAGATTTACAACAACGGAATTCTTATGACTTAATGAACATTTTGTACCATTTGGACCATGGGTCCCAGAGGTTCTGGGTGCGATCAATGTTTTCAGATAATATTAACTCAAACGAATAATGGGTTTATGACCAGTATGCTTTCCGGAGGGGTTGTTTTTTTCCAATTTTGGGTTATTATATTTCTGGCCGATAGCAATATATGGGTTATGGTTTGGTTTTGTTGGATTGTGGGTGTGAGTTATATTCAAGTTAAAAAGAGCCGTGTCAGGTTTGGGGGTTATGGTGGTTCCTGCGATTTGTGAGATGATGTAAAAATTTTGTTCCAATAGCGTTTAATTTGTGGGCATTCCCACAGAATGTGAAGAAGTATGCCTGGCAGGCCATAGTTTCTCCAGCAGTCTGGGGACATCTTGTGGTCAAATCTTGCAATTCTGGCTGGTGTGAGGTATCTTCTTTGTAAAATGTTTTGTGTGGTTTCCCACAGTGAAACACATTTTGTACTTTTGTAGGACAATTTTAGGGCCTCCTGCCATTCTCTTTTTGTGTAGGATTGGTTTAGGTCCTTTTCCCAGTTAAGCAATGTCTCCATGGGGGTGAAATGTTGCTTTTCCTTCAAGAGGTTGTAAAAAATCATTAAGCCTTTGGTACCTGGGGAAGTAGGTGAGAGATATTGTGCTGCTCGGGTGGGTATGCGGCTGAACAGGTGTGGGCTGTTGTTAAGGCAGTGGGCTGTTTGCATATATTGGTAAAGCGAGTCGGAGGGAAACAATTGTTCTGATTTGAGAGTTTGGAGGGATTTGACTTTACCTTGGTGTATGAGCGAGTCTAGTTTGGTCTGTTTTTGTGTGGACCAATTGCTAGTTTTAAAGTTTGGTATAAGGGTTTTAAGGGCTTCTATTGGTAGGTTTATGCTAGTAGTAGGGGTGTCTCTCCAGTTTGTGGATATGAGTTTCTGCCATGCTTTGGCTGTAGTTTTTATTGTGGGAGATAACGTATTGGATAATTTGGATTTATGGTGCTTAGTGCATAGCCAGTATTTTAGATGTTTTCCTGGTATGTTTTGTCTTTCTATTTCCCCCACTTCGTTGTTGTGTTGGGTAGGAACCATTCCCTGAGTTGCGCCAGTATAGTCGCTGTGTGGTAGTCTGCTATGTCTACGAGCCCTGATCCCCCTGCTAGTCTGTGTTTAATCAGTCTGTGTTGTGCCACCCGTGTTTTTTTCCCCGTCCAAATGTATTGGTGGAGAACAGACTGGATGTATCTTGTATGGCTTTTAGGGAGCGAAATGGGGAGGGTTCAAAAAAAATAAAGAATCTGTGGGAGAACCATAATTTTAAAGGCTGCTAGGCGCCCGACCCAGGAGAATTCCCATTTAGCTAGATTGTTCAGGGATTTGGTCACTGTTTGTTTGAGATTATCTAAGTTCTTCGAAACTAGAGTTCTTGTGTGTCTCGTTAGAGTAATGCCTAGGTATCCTATCCCTTTGTCTGCCCATTGGAATGGGAGCTCTGAGGTTATAAGATTCCTTGTGGTGCCACCTATTCCTAAGTCTAAGATATATGACTTGGTGGCATTAGCTTTATAATAGGAAATGTTTCCAAATTGTTGGAGTAGAGAGTTCACTTCTGTTAGGGATGTGTATGGGTTAGAAAGTATGAGGATGATGTCATCCGCAAATAGACTTATCCTGTGATTGTAGTCTCCTATTTGGATTCCTGAGATGGCGGTTCAATAGTTAGATTGAAGATGAGTGGTGACAACGGGCAACCTTGCAGAGTGCCATTTGTTATGAAGAAGGGGTTGGAGAGCATTTCCCCCACATAAACTTTTGCTGATGGGGACGTGTATAAGGTTAAGATGGCTGATAGGATTAGACCTTGAAACCCAAATTTAAGAAGAGTCTCTCTCATATAGCCCCAATGGACTCTATCGAACGCCTTCTCTGCATCTAGTGACAGGAGCAGAGAAGGCGTTCCACTGGTCTCTGCTGCGTGGATGAGGTTCCCTAGTCTTCTTGTGGCATCAGATGATTGCCTGCCTAGGACGAATCCTGTTCGGTCCGTGTTAATCAGAGAGGGGAGATGTTTGGATATTCTATTAGCTATTAGTTTAGCATAGAGCTTTAAGTCTACATTAAGTAGAGATATGGGCCTAAAGTTCTGGGGCGTATCTGGGGGTTTACTAAGTTTGGGTAGAGTGATTATAGTAGCAGATAACATTTAGTCGGGTAGAGATGAGGAAGAGGCAGCGTCATTGTACAGGTCTAATAAGTGTGGAGAGAGAATGTGGCCGAAGTGTTGGTAATATTCTCCTGGAAGTCCATCTGGCCCCGGAGATTTCCCTGCTGGTAATTGTTTGATAGTATGTTCTATCTCTGAAGTACTAAAGGGGGTATTCAGTTCTCCCAGTTGGTCTTCTGTAAGGGTTGGTAAATTTATCTGTGACAAAAATGATTGAATGTCAGCTAGAGTAGGTTGTGGTGTGGCCGAGTCTTCTTTTATGTTATATAAGGTTTCGTAATATGCTCTGAAGGCATTCGCTATGTCTAAGGGGTTAGTCAATTTGTCTTTGGTGTGGGGGTGAAAGATATGTGGGATCGAGTTTTTAATTCTTTGCCCTCTTAATCGGTTGGCCATTATTTTCCCCGCTTTGTTGGACGTGTTGTACATTGTGGCTTTAAGTCTACGGTGTGATTTTTCGTAGGAATCTAACAGAAGAGCTCTTAGTTCAAGTCTCAGAGCTAGGAGCTTGATTTGGTGGGTGTGGGAAAGGTGTTTTTTGTTCAAAGAGTCAACCACATTAATTTCTGTTGTTAACTCGTTTAGGCGCTGCGTCTTCCTCTTTTTTGCAACAGAACTAATTTGTAATATTAGCCCTCTCACGTAGGCTTTGTGAGCCAGCCAGAGGGTGGATGACAGAGAAACTGTTCCTTTGTTATGTAAAAAGAAGTCTTTTAGTTGTTCTTGTATCTTGCTTTTGTTTTGGGGGTCTTGAATGATGTTGGTGTTTGCTCTCCAAAGTTTTGTTGGGGATTTCTGCGTCGATACTGTGATAGTAATGTTCACCGGGGCATGGTCAGACCACGTGATTTGTAAACGAACAATATTGTTGCTCTAAATTAACTCTGATATATACGTGTATCACAAGTGAAATGATTAACACAAATAAGAAAGCATAATATATTTGTTAGTAAAAAAAAAAAAAATAAGTCCAAAAAAAACCACTTGTGAAAAAAGTCTTGTGAGGAAAAGGAAAGCAGTCGTGCTTTAAAAAGAAAAAGTCAAAATTATCATATCCATCAAATCAAATCGGAGAATAGCCAATGAAAGAAATCCCTTCTTTTTTCCACCACCGTAGAAGACCGTGCAAACACCTCCAGTGATAATGTGGGTAATTGAGACCCTTACTGGAAGCAGAGACCTGCTATCTCTAGCTAAGGTCAACCTCACGAGCAGATATAGCCCTCTGCAGGGACCAGTGTGGTAGAGTGAAAAGAGGCGATCCTCCTAAATCCTCCAGGTTCCAGCAGCATCCGTCTCATAGATTTAATCGGGTGCAGCAGATCTTACAGGATACTCCCAAAGTACATGCCATAAAAACAAGGGCTACATAGCGTAATACTGTAACACTTCTTTAATTAAAACATAGCATATAAAACCAGGGTACTCACATTGTAGAAATTCAATATGCGCATATAAGTAAAAAAGCCAGCAAACGAATAAAAACGCCCGTCCTCGCGGGATCAACATGCGGCGTGGTGACGTCAGTGCGTAGACTCCGCCCTACATGTTTCGTGATAGGTCACGTCTTCCTGGGGCACCCAGGATAATTACTTATCTGTGGTTAGTGGAATATCGCACTATTGATTGTTGCAGCTGTCACTGTTTATTACTTTGATTCTTAAGCGCGGTATTGCTTTTGAAAACTTGTTGAATACCAATAGGCCCCTTAAAGTCTTCTAGCTACAAAAATTGGGCTCGATCTCCCAAGTGGGGTCACAGACAACAATAAAAACTTGGATTAGTAAATTGGTGACGCATTAAGATATTGTTATGTGATGCTTTAGTGCTGAAAGTTTATTTTATCGATGTTGTGTTGATAGTATCCCTGTGGGGCATCTGGATGATATGCTTGCTGCTCCTGCACACCAAGGAACCGCAGCGACCCTGAGATGGAAAG
Organism: Glandirana rugosa; assembly: GCA_018402905.1. NCBI lineage: Eukaryota > Metazoa > Chordata > Amphibia > Anura > Ranidae > Glandirana > Glandirana rugosa. The sequence continues at coordinate 231,081 of BLSH010115318.1, forward strand.
ACAATAATTGAATCAGGAATTGAAGACCTACACTGGAATATTAGAGTCCAAAGAAATGTTTTATTCCAAAACATTAAAGTGATATTGTAAAGTGCTGCACAAACTGTTGACGCTATATAAATCCTATATAATAATAATAATATTAAAATCTTGTTTTTTTGTTTAAAAACTACAAACATGTAATACTTGCCTGCTCTGTGCAGTGATTTTGCATAGAGCAGCCCAGATCCTCCCCTTCTCGCATCCCCCGCCGGCGCTCATGGCTCCTACCCTCTGTCCAGTGCCCCCACAGCAAGCAGCTTGCTATAGGGGGCACCCGAGCCAAGCTGCTGCTCTGTGTGTCCATTCAGACTTGGAGCCGTAGCTTGGCCCTGCCCCCTCTCTCTCTCCTCATTGGCTCATTGACTTTGATTGATAGCAACAGGCGCCAAAGGCACCCACTGCTGTCTCAGCCAATGAGGGAGAGCCCCCGGACAACCGAGGCTCTCGTGCAACATTGCTGGATTGAGATGGGGCTCAGGTAAGTATTAGAGGGGCTGAGGGGGGCTGCACACAGAAGGTTTTACACATTGCATTAAGATAAAAAACCTGCCAGTACAAAACTTCAATAAAAACTATTAAAACTAAAACCTGCCTGTAGAACCACTTTAACTGGGTACATGAGCTAATGTGTTTTGGGGTCCACACATCGCCTTCTTCATCAGGCCTACAACATAACATGAAAAATAAAAAACAGCCATTTGACAAGGACGTAAGAATAAGGCCCCTTTCACACGCACGGACCGTTCAGGTCCGCCTATCAGTTTTTCAGGCGGACCTGAACGGACGCTGTATTCGCCTCTAGGGAGCGACGGATTTCAGCGGTGACATGTCCACTGAAATCCAATCTGCTAAAAACCCTATTTTCCTTCCGTCTGGCGGATCGAATGAAGACGGACATCCGATCCCCCATAGAGGAGAGCGGAGCTCTGACAGGTCCATCCCTGCACAGTGAGCACGGATCTGTCATCCGCCGGCTCAGCAGGGATCAACAGATCGATCCCCGCTGAGCAGCAGAGTCCGTCAAAACGGACATGTAAGTGTGAAAGGACCCTAAGGTCTCATGTATTTTAAAAAATATTTACAGATACACCCATATTCACAAATGTGGATTGAAAACTATTATTTGAACAGTCTTAGTTTGAATTCTAACATTCCGACATGGTACTTCGATTTCAGATTCAATCATTAACAATAAAACCTGATGGGGATTCTAACTCTTTACCACTTTATCTAAAACTACAAAAGGTTTGCCTTTTCACGCACTTTAACCACTTACCGCCCGCCCACCATCAAATGACGGCTGAGCAGTGCGGCTCTGGTTCTAGGAAGCCGTCGCACGACGGCGTCCAGTTTAGCCATGTCGCGGCGATCGCAGGTGCGCTGTGTTCCTGGGACACGCGCGACTCCGATCTCGGAAAAGAGCCTTGGCTCTTTGCCCATGTGATCGGCTGTGTCCAATCACAGCCGATCACATGTAAACAAGGAAGTGCTGTTTATCGGCTCTCCTCGTCTCACACTGATAGAGTATGAGGTGTGGAGAGCCGATCATCGGCATCTCCTCACAGGGAAGATGTGTAAAGGTAAACATGGTACTGATCATCAGTGCCCTGATTACAATACAGACCCAGCAGTGTCCATTAATGATGCCACTCTGTGCCCATCAGTGACACCAGTCTGTGCCCATCAGTGACACCAGTCTGTGTCCATCAGTGAGGCCAATCTCTGCCCATCAGTTATGTCAATCAGTGCTGCATTTCAGTGCCCATCAGTGCCACCCATCAGTGCCCATCAGTTCCCATCAGTGCTGCCTATCAGTGCCCATCAGTGCCGCCTATCAGTGCCCATCAGTGCCGCCTATCAGTGCTCATCAGTGCTGCATATCAGTGCCCATGAGTGCAACCTCATCAGTGCTGCATATTAGTGCCTCCTCATCATTGCCACCCCATCAGTGCCACCTTATCAGTGCCCGTCAGTGCAGCCTCTTCAGAAAGAGAAAAATTGCTTATTTACAACATTTTCTGACAGAAACTAAGAAAACTTTTTTTTTCAACATTTTTGGTATTTTTTAGCAAAAAATAAAAGACCCAGTGGTGATTAAATATCACCAAAAGAAAGCTGTATTTGCGTGAAGAAAAAAATAATTAAAAATTTCATTTGGGTACAGTGTTGCATGACCACGCAATTGTCATTCAAAGTGTGACATGATTGAAAGCTGAAAAATGGCCTGGGCAGGAAGGGGGTGAAAGTGCCTGGTATTGAAGTGGTTAATTAGCTCAAGAAGAATATGTATGATCTGTAGAGAAAAACAAGTCAATTATTGAAACTCTGTGACATCACAACATGTTCTCTCGGGTCCTATAGAGTAGAATGTAAACTTAACAGAGAAAAAAACACATCCCATGCATTTGGACACCCAAGGAAGTACCACACATGTGGGAACAAAAATATAAAAGAAAATAAAACTCAAAGGAGTTTATTTATCAATATTTTGCCCAAGAATCACACATTTGTCACATAAAAATGAATTAGAAACATCTGTGAATCTTGGGTGAAAGTTGTATAAAAACTTTGATAAATAAACCCCTTTAAGTGTCAAATTCTTAGATATCTTTGTCCTCCCCCCCATATGTGATACCTCCCATCACTGCAAATACTTGTTCTGAAATAATAGTTATGCCCAAAAAAGTAACAGGAATTTACTGTGCAAAAAAATACATATTATAATTTTCACTATAATATAAATATACGTATAATGTAAATCATATATGATGGTAATAGGAATTAAATAATGTATACTTACCTGAAAATTTGGATAGATCAAGGAAGTATTAAAAAAAAACGCTATGAAAAATTTGCAATGATATTATATTGACCATAATGCTTTGTTATTTATATTTATTTTGCAGATGTTTAGCAATGAATTATTGAAAGATTAATAAATACCATATGATTATCTTATACACATTCTCTGTTTTTGTGCTATATTTTTTGAAGGCTCAATAAAACAGATTAAACATAATAATTGACAGGAGCTTCAGTTATTATTACTATTGCTATTATTATTATTTAGACTGTTTATTACACCAATATATTAAAAAAGATAAAATATCAACTTTTTAAACCACATTCTCGACATGCCCTGTCAAGACATGAAGCACTGTCGAGCTCCTGTCACTCTTAATTATTTTCAGGTAGAGCAATCACTCCAGATAATTGGCCAATTGTGCAATATGTTTTCACTCTCGCTTCACTGCAAATTAGTTTCAGGGCATATCTATGAGCAATTTATCATCTAAATAACCAGCACTCATCACAAGACAAGTGAGTTACTTTAAATATATTGTTATCTCTGTTTTGCCAATGAGTGACAGTCGCCCCTGTAGAGCCTACATATTATTAGGCTGTTATAATCGCATAATATGAAGTCTATTAAGTTCAAAGTTCTGTTTTTTTTTATTGGATAATGTGCTATTAAACCGAAATTACAGCTTTATTTGTTAAAGAGTAATTTCCTGTGCAATTAGATTTAAAATATATATATATATATATATATATATACAGTAAATAGATATATCATTAAGGCCTCATACACACGGGCGTAATAGCAAAACGTCGGGACCCACGTCAGGCAAAAATTTGCGTTTTCGTCTGCGTTTTGCATTAATGAGCGTTAGTGAGCGTCACTGAGTGTCTGCGTCAATAGGCGTTTTTTTTTTAAAAAATTCCTCCACTATTTTTTAACCTGAAAATGCCAGCGCAAAATGCTCCGGTTAACGTCGCTACGGCGTCAATGCGCGTTAGTGAGCATTTTGCCAGCTCAGCATCAAAAACGCCAACACACTACAGCCTCGGAATGTGCAGGTCTTGCATTCAATTTACAGCTTAATGACGCCGACGCTATCTACAGCTCAAAAACGTCTGCATTTTTATGGGGCCATTGAATAACATGGAGAGCTGCAAAAAACGCTAAAAAAAGTGGCGTCAAAAAACATCCGTGTGTATGAGGTCTTAGAATCATTGCTCTTGCACAAAGTTATAAATTCAGGGAATTTTGTTACAGGTGGAGCCTGGTGGGCTGAGCTCCAGTCATCAATACTGCAATAGCAAGATCTCTTTGCCATAATACCTAAATCTGTTTCTACCTATCTAGGAGTTTTAGATTTTCTTGCCCGCCTTCCTATAATATTCTCCATAATTTAAAATCCAATTAGGGGAACCCAACTTCATAGGGCACAGTAGGTGCGCAGAACCAGGATCTCAAGTGTGAGTTGGCATATATACCAAAATATTGGGTGGTTTAAAACCCAACTACACCTCCAAAATGATATACATTAAAGTGTTACTAAACCCACAACAGTAAACGAGTCTGTATATGCAGAGTAAAGCATGCGTGTTATACTCAGTGTGGAATCTAAGGGGTTAATTCTCCTCATTGTGTAAAAAGGCTGTTTGATCCTGTCTTCTCCCACTGTCCCCAATCCATCTCCTGATAAGATAGAGCCTTTGGAGTCACTCTGCACATACTCAGTTTAGTGTGTATTGCTGGAGAGTTTTTTTTTCTTGGAAAGGTGCATTTGACAGAGACAGAGGGTCAGGGGTCCTGCAGCCTCATAGGACAATCAAGTGAGAATGAAAACTCCTTCTACAAGCTTTAACCGGGCACTGATAGAAGTCACAAGACTGCTATATACTGCTGATGAGAAAAGGTATTTAATAGTTTATATTTACTAAAATAATTGCATTTCCATGTTCTGTGTACTGATGGAGACCAGCTATTATGAATGCAGGGTCCTGGGTTTAGTAACACTTTAATTGGTGCCCCAGCCACCTGCAATTGTGGATGCAATGCACACCTCTCCGGCTCTGTCCCTCACAGACTCACAATCCTTGCAAACCTGCACTGACCGATTCCAGGCTGAATGACGCACAGCGTCATTCAACCCACTTCCTGTGAGTACAGGATATCATGGGCCTGCCATCCATGGGTCATCATGAAGCCCTACATTCATTGTATGTAATATCACAGGTAGGGTTGCCACATCATCCCTTTAATCCATGACACATATGCATTTCACAGGTTCTGAGGCTAATTTAATGCAGATAAGGCACCCAGTGAGTTTAATTACCACCTTAATCAGCCACAGAAATTGTGTAATTAATGTGTGTCCTGGATTAAAGGGATGAGGTGGCAACCCTAGTTGCCACCTCATCCCTTTAAACCCGAACACAGATTAATTACACAATTTCTGTGGCTGATTAAGGTGGTAATTAAACTCACTGGGTGCCTTATCTGCATTAAATTAGCCTCAGAATCTGTGTAATTCATATGAGTTTGGGTTTAAAGGGATAAGGTGGCAACCCTAATCACAGGTGTCATCACTTCATCGAGGGTCTCTGCTTTATAGAGGTCCATATAGAAAACTAACAAGACCATCAGAAATTGCCCAAAAAGAGGTGATTTGGGACACGATGAGCCAGTAGAGACCTCAATGGAATTACCAATTCTTATTACCATCTTGCCCATTAGGATGTGGTCTTGAACCTATAGAAAACTAATAGGACCACCAGAAATGGGCCAAAAAGAGGTGATTTGGGACACAATGAGGTATAAAAGGTATCAATTTTATTGCAGCAAATTTTAGTTATAAAAATTGCTAAAAAAAAACAGATAAAAAACAATAGGAAACCCATCGCTGGCAAAAGAAAGAGCAGGGAAGCCAATTATAGATCATGTGCAGCTACAAGGGTGGTGCTCCCTGAGCAGATTCTATCCATTATATAATCCTGGACAGATTAATGTTGTGCTCCCTTCATGGTAAACCCATAAGGTGTTCCATTAATTGGGACGGGATGGGATTTGATAGAGTTTGATTACTAGCTGCGGGGGGTGCACTGTATGAGTGGTCCGGGCCTACAGTGATGTTTGTTATAACAACGTTGTCATTTTAAATGGTGAATGGTTCCTATTGTTATACTTCTTTGACCCATTTTTGCTACAATAAAATTGATACATTTATACAGCATGGTGTTCCAAATCACTGCTTTTTGCCCATTTCTGGTGGTCCTATTAGTTTTCTATAGGTTCAAGACTACACCCTAATGGGCAAGATGGTAATAAGAATTGGTAATTCCATTGAGGTCTCTACTGGCTTAGGTTTCTTGTGTGTTTTTAGAATAGTATTTAAATCCCCGATGCACAACCTGCGGCCCAACCTTGAACAACCTTACTTTGAACTCTAACATTCCAATGTGACACGTTTCGATTTCAGATTAAATTACTAACAATAAAAACCTGATGGGGATTCTAACTCATTACCACTGTATCTAAAACGACAACAGGTTTGCTCTTCACACACTTTAATTAGGTCAAAAAGAATATGTATGATCTGTAGAGAAAAACAGGTCAATTATTGCAACTCCGTAACATCACAGCGTGTTTTCTCAGGTCCTATAGAGTACAATGTAAACTTAACAGACTAAAACGCAGACTATGCATTTAGACCCCCAAGGAAGTACCACACATGTGGGAACAGAAATATAAAAGAAAATAAAACTTAAAGGAGTTTAATCTGAAACGTGAATGCTTGTGCCAAATGGTGAATGGTGAAGGTTCCCTGTTGTTTTTGTAATTGTTTTTATTTTTATTTTTTTTACTAATTTTTGCTACAATAAAATTGATACCTTCATACAGAATGGTGTACCACTATTTGGACCATTTCTGGTGGTCCTATTAATTTTCTATAGTGCTATTTGGGTTCAAGATCTAGTCCTAATGGGCAAGATGGTAATAAGAATTGGTAACTCCACAGACGTCTCCACTGACTTTTGTTTCTTGTGTTTTTTTAGAATTGTATTTAAATCCCTGCTGCCCAACCTTCAGCCCTCTGGTATATGATGTGCCACCCTCGGACCTCAGCAGTTTGTAGTGGGAACATTGATTAGGGTAATATCATTGATCTCTACTAGCCTCATGTAACATCTTCCCAGTTTTGTATTGTCTTCTATCTACAACATATCCCTAGCCAACAATGTGGCATGTCTACACTCTGACCCTCACTTCCTCTATTAGGTCTGCAGCAGTGGGGGCTGGTGCTATATTTGGGGGGGGGTCAACAAACAATCCAACCGCCACCACCCTGGTCGGATTAGCTGTACTGCCCCTCCCCCCGGTTGGATCACCCGCACTTATCCCATCTAGTTTGCGGGCAGCACTTCCTCTTCCTCCAGGCAGCAGCTTCACCCTGCGTCTCCTCCTCCTCAGCTACACAGCGTCTTTCCCTGCGTCTCCTCCTCCTTGTCAGCCAATAGGATCGCTTCTCCTCTCGTCCAATCGGGTCTCGGGACCTGCTTCCTGATTGGCCGGGAGGAGAATCAGGAAGACAATAGCAAATATTAATTCGCTATTGTCACATGACTGGGTGGGCTCAGGGCACAGTGCTCTGCACCCGAGCCCACCATTTTTCTAAGCCAATTAGCACCTCTGGCTCTAATCATGTGCGTCTAAAAAAAAAAAAGAAAACACCATTGGAATCCACGCGTATGGCGCCCTGCATGTAAATTAGGGGCCAGGCACATGGATTACGGGGGCGGCGCCTGTGCACCCCATATGGACGGCCACCTCTGGTCTGCAGCCTGACAGTCTTCTCAAGCATTAAATATATTGAACAGCCCTCTGGTGATGCCACATTTGAGGCCCACTTTAGCTCATAAGTTGACATCCACAAAGGAAGAGAAGAGGAGGGGAGCAGCAAAAAAAAAGCAAGTCATATTCAGCCATATGCTGCTTTACAGTAGATAAAGTATTCTGTTCCTTTGAGAGGTGTATGAAAAATAAAGTCTAATGGCAGCCCTTTGCCTTTAACAGAGTTGGTCATTATTAGTTATTTTCCCCTATCAGTTGGCATTGTACACAACCTCAGGTATTACTGAGATACCAGGCTTCCAAGAATGACCTCTGAAGGCCATGATCATGGGTTTCAGTTTGCAAAATGTATTTGGAGCAGAACCCCCAGAAGCCGGTTGTACTAAATATGGAAAGCAAAGATGATACAGCTGTTCTATACCATGCTGCCACCAAGCCCATAGCATGCAATCCATAACAAGCCCATCTAAGTAGCAGTCCGTGACACCTAAAAGCCCCTTGTCAGCAACAAATAATTAGAAAGGAAAACATGGCTGTTGAGAACTTGCTGGCCTTGGAAAATCAGACGACTGTCTTGGATGCCTGACACATAATATTAAACTGGTTCCTTTAGGAACGATAGACCTTATGCAGTTATCATTTTTTTAACTCAAATGTATGCATGGACTAAGAATACTGGAAATCTTCACATAAAAATCAACTTCTGATACCAGATTGCTTCCACTTTATCAACCGAGGACATAGACAAGCTGGGTAATGTCTTCCAATGAAGCAAAAGTTCTCTGGCTGCATTACATGTAAATGTTTTCACTCCATAAACATTACACACTAATTTCTCAGAATGCCCACAAATAATGTAGAGTGATTTGCATACTTCAACCAGAGGTGTAAGGGCTTTCTCACATGGGCTGCCCAGGGGCGGGTGTTTTACAGACTCCGGCCATCCGCCTAAACACTTTTATCAGCTCTTTCAGTATTATGCAAAATATATATACATGTAAGTTTCATATAGAGCTTTTCCTGTATGTTTTATATAGAGCTTTTTATGTAATTCACCTTGTTATAAGATGTTTTTGTAAAGAATTATATTTAATTATGTAAATTACATTTTTAACTTCCATTTTTACAGTTCTATAGACTTTATATATATGTTTCTGTATACCCCTTTGTTTTCTTTTCAGACAGCCCTGAGGAAGGGGGAGTCTTTTCCCCCGAAATGCGTTGGCTTGACCATTTGTTGATACTTTCAATAAAGCACCTTAAATTTACTTCTCAACTTGCATTTCATTGGATATTGGGCGCTTTCTCTAATAGTACATGCGGAAACGTCTTTAAGACCGTACCCAAAGGCAGCAGCCCAGCCCCCCAAAAGAAAGGGGATCATCACCTTCTTCTGGTGTAGTGGGGCAGAAAGCATCAGTAGAGAACTCTTCCAATCTGCCCACACCATCACTTAACCCAGGGCTTGACAAACCCCGGGTGCCAGGTTGCCATGGTGACCAGAAACCATGTCCTGGCAAGCAGCACCCGATCCTTCTCTCCCCTCACTATCTCTGATTCAGTGAAGAGCCATTCTCTAGTCTAGAAAGACAAAAATCCAAGCAGCCTGCCAAGTCTGAGAACATCACTGATAAAAGAACCAAGAAGATACTTTGTTTATACTTATCAAAGGAATGAACTCCGGTCTGTAAATGAGGTCAGTTTAACCACTTAAAGACTAAACCTTTTCTTATATTTGTTGCTTACAAGTAAAAATTTGTATTTTCTGCTAGAAAATTACTTAGAACCCCCACACATTATATATATATATATATATATATATATATATATATATATATATATATTATTTCTTTTTTTTTTAACAGAGACAATAGAGAATAAAATGGCGGTTGTTGCAATATTTTATGTCACACGGTATTTGCACAGCGGTCTTTCAAAAGCAATTTTTGGAAAAAATACACTTTAATGAATTTTAAAAAATAAACAGTAAATTTAGCCCATTTTTTTTTTTTGTATAATGTGAAAGATGATGTTACACCGCGACAATCGTGAAGGAATCGTGATCTTTATTCTAAGCAACAAAATCGTGATTCTCGTTTTAGCCAGAATCATGCAGCTCTACTGTGTGCTGGTGTGAGGTGGAGGAGGGGAGATGAGGCAGCTGGATATGCTTTAGAATAGTCTTTCTATGATAAAGCCACCATATGTACCATCAACAATTACCGCTCTTTATGTGTAGCTGGGCTCCAGTATTTCATGGTGACCGAAAACCCACCAGAGCAATGAAAAGTCACTGTGGGGGACACACATGTAGGCAGGAAGTGGCTGCAAAGAGGCAGCAGAAGATCAGCATCACTGGAATACTGTCATCCTTTTTTTGTATTTTAATAAATAGTGTCACTAAGGCTTCATTTATATATGCAGTTGGGTGGTAAAAATGTACAGTAGAGCCATGTTTTTGCCACCCACCAAGGTCCACCCTTAAGCTCCATTAGGCAGAAGATGAGGGCGTTTTACATGCCGCAGTCACGATGCATTAGGCATATTAAGGAGTTTCCTCATAACCGGTTTTTAGTGTCGCTCTTTCTGGCCAGCCTATAACCCTGATGTAACGGTGTTACCTTGGAGTTATTGACTGGCTGCTCTGCTGTGAGTAAGTTAGGGTGGCGCAAATTACTTGCCTTGCCCCGGGCACTGACAACCCCACACTACGCTAAAAAAAACCTGGCTCCTAACTTTTTTAGCTGGCTCCTAGATTCAAAGCAAATTTTTCAAGCCCTGACCTAACCACATTGGCCCACAACCAACTGAGCCAGTCCAGAGTTATCTCCAACCCTACAGAAACTGAGGACATAGACAAGCTGGGTAATGTCTTCCAATGAAGCAAAATTTCTCTGCCTGCATTAGATGTAAATGTTTTCACTCCATAAACTTTACAAATTAATTTCTCAGAATGGCCACAAATAAGCTAGGCATTTGTATAATTCAACCAGAGGTGTAAGGGCTTTTTTACACGGGCAGCCCAGGGGTGAGTGTTTTACCAACCCCGCCCACCCACCTACATTTTAACCTGTCAGCCTATACATGTGCCCATGGCTATGAAGTTTTGCTGCAATTTTAACCTCCCTGGCGGAATGATTAGGTCAGATTTTTGCGTCTCAAAGCGGTACATTGTTTCGTATAGAAATTTGGTGTTTTATATTGTAGGCCTGTAATTCTTAGGAATAACTCACTTAAATCTGTCCAAACAAGAGTCTAGTAGTATGATAAACTTTGAAACAATGAAATCATAAATTATAATAAAATAAATAACTATAAATAATGATCAAAAATAATAATATAATAGTAATAAAATGTATTTAATAATGTAATCAAGTCAAAAACACTGAAATTTGCTCAGTTGCAGAATTGTCGCTGTCATCACTTTCAGTGTCTGATGATAAATTTCCCCAAAAATCAGTATCACTCAATTCTGCAAATGATTTTTATTTACTATCGCTGTTTTCTAGCTGATCAAAAACCGCTTTTGATGTAAAGGGGCGCTTTTTGGATGCCATGGACATTCTCAAGTTTCCAGGCAGAAAGAATGGCATATATAATATAAAAGTGCATGCAGGGCACTGGGTAAACTACTAGGGACAAAGGGGATGTGAAATGATTTCATACAGTAATGTAATCTATAAGATTACAGTGCACTGTATGTGCTGTGTGTTTTACTCTTTGAATTTGCCACCAGGCTCCGCCCCCGTGCGATGCGACGCTCACAGGGAAAGGAGCCCGGCACACAGAGGCATCGGGTGAAAGATTCCGCCGGAGGACACAGCGGGGGGACATCGCAGGATCCAGGGGACAAGGTAAGTAACTTTGCCCTGATCCTGTGATGTGATCCCAAGTGTGGCTCGGGGGTTACCGCTTTTAGTAATGAAAACTCACCCCAAGCCACACTCGGGAATACCGCTAAGGAGGTTAACTCAGCAAGCAGCGTTTGACAGGAGGCACCAACTATCATACTTGCCCATTGAGGTTAATGGGAGAGAGCCACAACTGCAAGCCAAAGGGTTGGTGCATTATTTTTCATGCAAAATACCCCTGGTATTAAAGCGATTGTAAAGGAATTTTATTTTTTTTACTAACATCTTTATACTTACTGGCTCTGTACAATGGAATTGCACAGAGCAGACCCAAAACACCTCTTCTTGGGTCCCCCGCTTTCACATCCTGGCTCCTCCTATCTGTCCAGTGCCCTCGGGGGGCACTCGTGCATTCTCGCTCCCGAGCCCCGCAGCTGCTTCCATTGACACAGACGGGGGCTCGGCCCCACCCCCCAGCTCCCTCTGCACTGGAATTGATTGACAGGAGCGGGAGCCATTGCTACAATCTGCACAATGAGGAGGGGGACAGCGGAGAGAGCTGCTCTTGTGCACATCGCTGGATCAGATCAGGCGCAAGTAAGGATAAGTGGGAGGAGGGGAGGCTGGGGGGCTCCTGCAGCAGAGAAGGTTTTAACCCTAATGCATTAAGGTAAAAAACCTTGAGGCTTTAGAACCACTTAAAAAAAACAAAAAACAGCCATTCATGGTGTGTCAGGATTACCTCCCAACTGCTGCCATATCGACCTCTGAAAAAATGATCCACCATAGATCACTTTTCAGATGACAGTAAGAACTGCTTCCCATGTGAAGGGCCCATTCCGATCTCTACACTGCTTTTCTGTTTGTTCATATGCATTATGGTGTGTGGCAGCCAATTAATTTGATATGTAAATGAATCTGGTCAACAAGTAAATCTCTCTGTGAATTTATTAAGAGCATATTTTATTTAATACGGGCAAAACATACAAATGACATTTAGAAATAAACTCTGCCTGGGTATTAAAAATGTTCTCCCAACATATAAGCGTTTTGTCATTTACTTCTGCATATGGCCACTTTCATTGTTCCAAATCAAACTGTACATTTTTTATATATATTTTTCCTTTATAAAGCAGAAGTGAAGAAAGTCTGAGAAGGTTTGCAGTCTACAGATGCAGTTTCTCAGGTGAGGCTTGCACCGGCATGACCACAGCTGTATGGGCTCTGTCATCCTGGAACCTGTTGTAACGATGTGAACTTTTGTAGGAAATAAACCACTTCTGTCAATTAACAAAATGCCTGCGGTGCTGGAAATTGTCCCAAAATTTCATTACAAACTGTACTGCTCTGCAAAATCTGCTTCAGATAAAGAGCACAAAATTATCTTTCATGCTATTGCTTAAACACTTTTTGATGAGGTTAACAGCTAACTTGCCCGAGCTTCAGGATTCAGTATTGGGATGGAATCTGGTGTGGAAGATCCCCATCAGATCCTACGTGGATTTGGCTCTGAGATAAGTTATCAGTATGATACATCTGTGGCTTTTTTTGTCAGGTTTTAAGAGCCAAACAACAAGCCAAAAAAAATTCTATGGATGTAGCACCCTCCTAGTTCAGTATAGGCTGCTAGATCAATTTACTTAGCTCCTCTGTAAGCAAAAGAGCAGGGGTTGCTCAACGTCTCACAGGCTGCTGTTCTGCTACACCCCCTGTCTTCTGGATATTTCTAGAAGTATAGTGAGAGGGAGAGCAGGATGGGCAGCCTGAATATGTATGAGTCTCCGGCCAATCCCTAGAGAGGTTTGCCAAGTAGGTGGAGGGAGAGCCATAAATATTCTGAGGCCTGGCAGCCAGGGTGCAGAGTTCCAGGGTCCAGCCTTCCGGAGGAGACCCTTGTGCTGGGGGCTCTGCCATTTGGGCAGAGGGAGAGAGGCAGAGAGGAACTGAGGATTCTTGTAAAGACATTGAGGTCCCAGCTAGGCTTAGCTGGGGGGGTCCTACCAAAGAGAGCCTGGGTTAGAGTTTAGATAGATCCAGGCGAGCAGGTGTTAGGAAGCTCCATTATTCTGGGACTGAGTGAGTACCTGATCCTGCTACACAGTGGAGATGTGACTGTGGGGTGTTTTGCCCTACAATCCAGTACAGAGCAGCCTGGAGATGTGCAAGACAGCCAGGAGCTGTGCAATGCAGGCAAGAGTTGTACAAGACAGCCAAAAGACAGTTCAGTGCAGCCTAAAGTTGTGCAATGCAGCCTGCATTTTGAACAGAGCAGCCAGAAGCCTAGCAGTCCTCACATTCGACACTTCAGGGTATCCCATTCTCCCTATCCCTATCCAAGTTCCTGCTCAAAAAACTCCCAAAAAGAAACCCCTAGACTGATTCTTGAGCCAAAGAAAGAATGTTGAAAATACCATGTAACGCTATATGTGTTTCCAGCCTCTGAGCTATTTATGACTGCAATACAGACCCTGATAGGATCGAATTTTGTGATTCTAGATTTTAAATTGCATTGAAATAAAGAGGAACTGTTTTTGATGGTCACTTTTGTCCCTTTCAGAAGCTGTGGCATGCTGTGGAGAACCTTTTGCTTTGCAAAAAAAACAATAACAATTCATATGGCACCCTCAAACACCCTCAAACACCCTCAAACCCTCACACCCTCAAACACCCTCAAACCCTCAAACACCCTCAAACCCTCAAACACACTCAGACCCTCAAACACCCTCAAACCCTCAAACACCCTCAAACACCCTCAAACCCTCAAACCCTCAAACACCCTCAAACACATACACCCTTGAAGGTGACATAGGAAATATACACAGTAGTAGTAGAAAATGGTTAAACCCCATAAGTTTCTTTTAGAACACTTGTTGACCCATAAAGGCATTCCACCACTGATGTACAGGTGGATCAAAGCCATCTATTCTCCACCCTTGGCTTCCATCAAGATTAACGGTTGTCATTCACAATCTATTACAGTATAAAATTGTAGTAGGCAGGGCTGCCCTCTCTTTTCCTGTGAGTTTTTTTGGGTTTTTTTGGCCCTCTGTGTCCCATTGGGTTAATTTTCCTTCATTTCTTGCCCCATATCCAAAACAATAAGTGAGAGGAAATCCCTGGTTGTCACCAGGGTCACCAGAACTACTACAATAGAAGTTTTCCCAAACTAGCCTAGTACACCATGAATTGTGGACTATGGTCCATGAGAAGCTCACTTCTATACTTGAAGACTCACATGTCAAATTCCTGAGTCTGGGACCCCTGGATATCCTACAATACTTACCTGAACATAGATGGATGTTTACACTCGGTGTGTTGCTACTCATAACTGCCCTTCAGCCTTCAGACCGATGGCACACGTGGGGCTATTATTTAACCAAGACATTTTTTTTTTTCTAATTTTTTTTTTAGCCCTCCCTGTGGATTTTGTCTTCGCATTTTGCCTTTTGGTGCTGCGATTAAACTGTGGTGCTGCTGGACAATTTTTACTACTCCTTCGCCAAATCAAGGTAAGGAATCGCAAGGAAACACAAGTGTGACCCTGGTAGTTCCACCACTGGTGTCAGTAGTTTTTTATTATTATTATTTTTTTTACCATTTATTTATTTATTTATTTTTACAATATTATTTTTTTACATTTTTTTTAGGGGGGCTTTGGTAAGATATCAGGGGTCTAAACAGACCTTGGATGTTCCACCTTTGAGAGTGAGAAAGGAGATTGAGCACGCAGCCCTCAATCTTCATCTCTGCAGCCTCGGCTGCACAGAATCTTCTCTTTCATTCACAAGCTGAAGCATAGTAAAGATAGTTTACTATACCTCAGTTATGAATAAACAGAGTCGGTGATCGGTAACGATCACTGACTCTGTCCATTTAGACAAGGAAGGGGCCAGTAAATGACATTTACCAGCCCTTTCCCTGCTCTCCATCCTGACAAATCTCCCTGCAATGCTGCAAGGGAGGGGGGGGGGCAGCAGAGAGGACAGGGGCCCAGGGGCAGGAGAAAGAAGCTGGATAGGAGGAATGGAGGGGGAGGCGTATAGAGGAATTAATCTCTCCATTTTCTACTTGAGGAAAATGAAGGGGATCGGTTCCTCTTATTCAGGTGTACATTGGAGCATGGGCCCCCTAAAGCACGGGGCCAGGTCGCAACTGTGACCGCTGTAGTCAGGGCTGGTGCAAGGACTTTTGACACCCTAGGCGAAACCTCATTTTGCCGCTCCCCCCTTTGACTCCGCCCCTGACTCCACCCCCTTTGCCCTGTACATGTATGCGATGTAGGCTGGGGATAGAGTGGTCCCAGAGAAAGCAGGCTGACAGAACGGGGGTGGAGAGGGTAAATTGTCTCTGCACAGATTGCGGGGGTGGTGGGGATGTCCCTCCGGCGAGCACGGTTTGTGTATACAATGGAGAGGGGAGGGGCCGATTCATTGTACAATGAGTCTCTCTGCTGTACACTCATGCCGATACCTGCGCGGGTCAGAGGCCCTCCCCTCTCCATTGTATATATTGACACTCGGGAAGTGAACTGTGCTCATCGGAGGGACATCCCACGGACATCACAGAGCTGCCGATCGCCCCCTTCCGCCCCCTCCATTGCATAGTTAGCTGCCAGCTGGAGATACGGGGGGGAGATGTCGGGTCTTGGAGCCCCCACAGTGGCGGAACGTCAGGACCCAGTTGCAAGTGCGACTGCTGTGACCCTGATAGTTCTGCCACTGGATGGAGGTGTACACACTGTAGTGTTGGTGTTACCTCGCGTCGCAGCAAAAATACACTGTCTGCAGAGTTTGACAGGCATTGATGCTTTGTAACTGCCTCTATTCACTTCTATTAAACCGCAAAGACGCCACAAATGCACTGTAGATGTGCCTATGGAATTTGACAGTGCATTTAACCACTTGGCCACTGGAAGGTTTTACCCCCTTTATGACCAGACCAATTTTTGCTAATCGGCACTGTGCTATTTTATCTTGCAAATGCTAGGTCATGCAAAACTGTACTGAAATTATATTTATACATTTTTTTTCATAAAAATAGAGCTTTCTTTTGGTGGTATTTAATCACCACCGGGTTTTTATTTTTTATTATATAAACAAAAAAATACTGAAAATTTTGAAAAAAAACCCCAGATATTTTCTACTTTCTGTTATAAAACATACCCAATAAAAAAAAATTCAAAAAGTTAAATTACTTCATAAATTTAGGCCAAAATGTCCTCTACGGCAAAAAAATCCCAATAAGTGTACATTAATTGATTTGTGTGAAAGATATCAGTCTACAAACTATGGTATATATACACTGGAATTTAAACAGCTGTAAATGCTATACTGTAATGGCGGCGATCAGCGACCTATAGTGTGACTGTGATGGTGTGGCGGACAATCTGGTGCTAAAGGACACTATCTGGGATGGTCAGTAACTGACACTGACGTCTCTAGTGAGACTAATACAGTGATCTGTCATAATACTGTACACTGTACTAATGACACTGGCTGGGAAGGGGTTAACATCAAGGGGCAATCAATGGGTTACCTGTGTGCCTAACCAGTGTAATGTGTGTAAGGTGTGCTGCTTTTACTTACTGATCTAGCAGTTTTTTTCCCCCTGCTTTTCAGGGAGAAGAAACAGACAGATCGCGGTTCACTGTACACAGAGTTCTGTGTGTTTGTCAACACAGATCTCTGTGCTGTAATTGGACACAGCTGATCAGCAGGTTTCAGCCGAAATCATTGGCTGCTATCTGCTGCCAAACTCGTGCTGTGTTCAATCATAGCACAGGTCAGCAGGGGGCGCACGTATTTGAACCATCAAACCAGGAAGTACACCTGCCTTGCTGTGCCACCCGCTGGCAGCAGATCCACCCTGAGCAGGTCAGCAAGAGGTTATAGTGCATTTGCAAAGCGTCAAAAGAGATCATTTCACATTTTAGCCTTGTATAAATAAATGTTGCAAAGGCAAATAGACTGTGCAAAATGCAGTTGCTTTAGAGCTTAGCAAACGAAGGGAGAGCTCTGCTGACGTCCATCATCCAATAATGTGCAAGCGTGTGATTGGGTATTCTTTGCAAAGTGAAGCTTTACCTCATTTACTAAGCTCTGGAGCAACTGCACTTTGCAAAGTGCACAGTCTATTTGTCTTTAGTAAATCAACCCCTATCTGTCCAAAGTTGCATGACAAGTCGCACTAGTGGAAATGGAGCCTAAAGGCTGCTTTAGATTACAACACCTGCATGAAAAAGCCCTTAGGGATTGCATACACATGAGTTTTGGGGGTGGTCAAACGCCTTTTACCACTCCTAACCATTACCCCCTTTATCTGCAGAGGCAGTGGCTGGGGGTTTACACATAGCATGGTCATGATGCTTTATACCGCGTCACTTTTAGTGGTCATAGTGCATGCTGAACGCAACCTATGGGGGCACCGGACAAGCGTCCAGTAACTGTATGCAGTGCATGTGGTTGGGGGGCACTAGTGTGAGATTCAGGGGTTTAAAGCCGGTGGTGAGGAGGTGGTGCAACACTTATTCACCGCCCGTTAAATGCTCACTGAAAAACGCTGCAAACGTGGATCACTCTTCAAAGAGTAAAGCATGTGGTTTGAATGAGCCCTTAAAAAATGTGTAATTTTTTAATATACCTATATAATTGATGTACCCCAATCTTATATTTTTTGTTTGTTTTTCCTATCCTTTAGTTTTATTTTTATATCGTTATCTTTTGTGTTGTTTATTCAATAATCCATAACACGAAATATGGTTCAATACAAATTTATCAAACAGTGATTACTTTATTTACACGATGAAACAATAATATATATGTTTTGCTATTTATTAACATTTAAGAATGTAATCTTTATTCAAACTATACATATACAGTATCTTACATTGTTGTAAATATTTTATTCTATCTGTTCATGTGACAACACTGAAGAAATGACACTTTGCTACAATGTAAAGTAGTGAGTGTACAGCTTGTATAACAGTGTAAATTTGCTGTCCCCTCAAAATAACTCAACACGGCTATTCATGTCTAAACTGCTGGCAACAAAAGTGAGCACACCCCTAAGTGAAAATGTCCAAATTGGGCCCAAAGTGTCAATATTTTGTGTGGCCACCATTATTTTCCAGCACTGCTTTAACCCTCTTGGGCATGGAGTTCACCAGCGCTTCACAGGTTGCCTCTGGAGTTCTCTTCCACTCCTCCATGAGGACATCACAGAGCTGGTGGATGTTAGAGACCTTGCACTCCTCCACCTTCCATTTGAGGATGCCCCACAGATGCACAATAGGGTTTAGGTCGAGAGAAATGCTTGACAAGTCCATCACCTTTACCCTCAGCTTCTTTAGTAAGGCAGTGGTCATATTAGAAGTGCGTTTGGGGTCGTTATCATGTTGGAATACTGCCCTGCGGCCCAGTCTCCGAAGGGAGGGGATCATGCTCTGCTTCAGTATGTCACAATACATATTGGCATTCATGGTTCCCTCAATGAACTGTAGCTCCCCAGTGCCGGCAGCACTCATGCAGCCCCAGACCATGACACTCCCACCACCATGCTTGACTGTAGGCAAGGCACACTTGTCTTTGTACTCCTCACCTGGTTGTCGCCACACACGTTTGACACCATCTGAACCAAATAAGTTTATCTTGGTCTCATCAGACCACAGGACGTGGTTCCAGTAATCCATGTCCTTAGTCTGCTTGTCTTCAGTAAACTGTTTGCGGGCTTTCTTGTGCATCATCTTTAGAAGAGGCTTCCTTCTGGGACAACAGCCATGCAGACCAATTTGATGCAGTGTGCGGCGTATGGTCTGAGCACTGACAGGCTGACCTCCCACCCCTTCCACCTCTGCAGCAATGTTGCCAGCACTGATACTTCTATTTCCCAAAGACAACCTCTGGATATGACGCTGAGCACGTGCACTCAACTTCTTTGGTTGACCATAGCGAGGCCTGTTCTGAGTGGAACCTGTCCTGTTAAGCTGCTGTATGGTCTTGGCCACCGTGCTGCAGCTCAATTTCAGGGTCTTGGTAATCTCCTTATAGCCTAGGCCATCTTTATGTAGAGCAACAATTCTTTTTTTCAGATCCTCAGAGAGTTCTTTGCCATGAGGTGCCATGTTGAACTTCCAGTGACCAGTATTAGAGAGTGAGAGCGATAACACTAAATTTAACACACCTGCTCCCCATTCACACCTGACTAACTAATGAGTCACATGACACTTGGAGGGAAAATGGCTAATTGGGCCCAATTTGGACATTTTCACTTAGGAGTGTACTCACTTTTGTTGCCAGTGGTTTAGACATTAATGGCTGTGTGTATAGTTATTTTGAGGGGACAGCAAATTTACACTGTTAGGCTGCATTCACACAGGGGCGACCCGACTTCAACGCGACTTTGCTAGGCGATTTCAGTGCAACTTACAACGCGACTTCATGCCAGGCGACTTTGCCTGTGGCCAATGAGAGAAGGGAGGGAGGGGGTTGCCCTGGATACATTCTTTTCTTTTCACTGTAAAGTTGCTTCCATTTAGATGGGGGATCTGACTTTGAGGCGACTTCTATTCGGGTAGAAGTCGCCTAGAAGTCATGCAGCAACCGCTCCGACTTCAGCAGTGTACATTAAGACGGCTCCCATTTATTTCTATGAGATTTCAAATGTCAAACGACTTGGGGCGACTTGTGGCGACTCAAGTCGGATCGCAAGTCGCCCCTGTGTGAATGGGCAATTATACAAGCTGTACCCCCACTACATTACATTGTAGCAAAGTGTCATTTCTTCAGTGTTGTCACATGAAAAGATATAATAAAATATTTACAAAAATGTGAGGGGTGTACTCACTTTTGTGAGATACTGTATATGTTTTGCTATTTATTAACTTTAAAGAATGTAATCTTTATTCAAACTATACATATATATGTTCCATATGAATGTTTTGACTTATGCTTTGTAAAAGAAAAAAAATGAGTAATTTGCCTGATTAGCATATTAATTGCCTTATCGCTGCACAGAGCTGATTGGCTGGTAAGCTTACTGTATGTAGCACGTGGCTCTTTACATTAATACACGAAGATCTAATATTCCGGCATTTGGCAGGAATAGTGGTGAACTCGCTGCAGCTGGAATGTCTCAGAGGGAAAAATAATTGCATGGGGTTTTCCAGCATCAGTCTGGAGCAGAAAGCAAGATATAACATGAACAAGAAGAAGAGGAGAATACCAGGACGGGCTGGGTTCCTCGCATCCACTTGGATGACACGATGAAGAAGAATATTCCTAGCGACCGCATAGCATGACTGCAGTGTGATTTCAGATGAATGACGACCCTTTTCTGTACAGGGAACTCTTCTAGGGGGGTGTATGATAGATTCCAGCCAACGCAGCATGAGAAATGATCACAGGTGCCACAAAACACCTGCAGCCATCCACGTTATACTTTGTAGACCTCGTGTGCCGCTTGTGCACAAGGAATGCTGTCAGCAGTAGGCTTGGTTTATCCTCTTTTTTTTTTATTTACAAACGTGTAAAAATGACAAACACGTCACAAAAAATGCATAGCAATACATTTACAACACCAATCAATAAGACATATTATCCAAAATAACTCAACAGTGCCGGAACAAGGTAATCTTCAGCCCAGGGCAAAAATACCAAACTGTGCCCCCGAGAGCATTATGTGTCAGTGAAAATCCCCCCTCCCCCCCGAAAAATTGAGCACCAATCTGCATGCTTTCCCCCTAAGCATAAATTTCCCCTCCTCCCAGTACAAATCTGCCCCCTCTGCTAAAATGCCCCCTGCCAGCACAAATCTGTGCCCCCCCCCAATCCCAAGCTCAAATCCCCTCCCTCTCCAAACCCCCCACAGCACAAATCCCCCCCCCCCCCAAAAAAAAGTCACCCCTCCTAACACAAATCCTCTACTCTTCAAATTTCCCCCCCAAGCACAAATTCTCTCCCTCCACTCCGAAGCCCCCCTCCAAGCATAAATTCTCCCCCCAATCCCTCCTACTAGCACAAGTCCCCCCTCCCCCCAATTTCCCCTCCTAACCTAAATACCTCCCAATCATCCCTTCTTCCACAAATCCCCCCCCCCCAAAAAAAAAGTCACCCCCCAGCACAATTCCTCAACTCTTCAAATTTCCCCTCCAGGCACAAATCCTCTCCCTCCAATCCGAAGCCCCTCTCCCAGCACAAATTCTCCCCCTAATCCCTCCTAATAGCACCAC
>BLSH010115318.1:257093-277093 GCA_018402905.1 Glandirana rugosa
TGGGGGGGGGGGGGGGGGGGTTTCTCCAGAGTTTTGTGAATGTGGTGAAATTCTGCTTTGCAAAGAATACCCAAACGTGTGCAAGTAAATAAAGGAACGTGATTTACTAAGCCCTAGTAAGCACTTTGCAAGGGAAGTTGGATTTTGCTTTGCAAAGCCCAACTTCCCTTGCAAAGTGAACAGTTCATTTTAGTAAATCAACACCATTGTCTCCTTGTGTTGCTTCTCCCTCTCCCAGTCTGAGCTCTGCTTGTAAGTGCCCAATACCAGGCTGACTCCAGGTATTTATACTGCTTGCTTTATAAAATAATACATGTAATGATGTATTAACCACTTGACCTTCAGAAGATTTACCCCCCTTCATGACCAGGCCATTTTTTGAGACACGGCACTGCGTTATTTTAACTGACAATTACGCAGTCATGCGACGCTGTACACAAATTTAATTTATGTAATTTATTCCCCACAAATGGAGCTTTCTTTTGGTGCTATTTGATCGCATCTGGCATTT
This sequence comes from Glandirana rugosa, assembly GCA_018402905.1. NCBI lineage: Eukaryota > Metazoa > Chordata > Amphibia > Anura > Ranidae > Glandirana > Glandirana rugosa. The sequence continues at coordinate 257,605 of BLSH010115318.1, forward strand.
TTATTTTTTGTGCTATAAACAAAAAAAAAGACCTACAATTTTGAAAAAAAAAAATATTTTTTTACTGTCTGCTATAAAACACATCCAATAAAGGATTGTAAAATTTCTTCATCAATTCACCAATATGCATTCTGCTACATATTTTCCCAATAAGCCTATATTGGTTTGCGCAAAAGTTAAAGCTTCTACAAAGTATGGTACTAGAATCTTTATTTATTTGCTTTTATGCTAGTAATTGCGGCGATCAGCGACTTATAGCGGGACTGCGATATTGCGGCGGACAATCTGACACTAACTGACACTTTGTGGAAACCTGTGAATACAGTGATCAGTGCAAATAAATATGCACTGTCACCGTACTAATGACACTGGCTGGGAAGGGCTTAAGCATCTAGGGTGATCAAAGGGTTAAATGTGTGCCCAGCCTGTGTTTTTGTGTACTGTGTGAGTTGCTTTTACTAAGGGACGTGATGGATTTTATTCCCTGCAGTGCAGGGAAAGAAAATCTATCACATCCCTGCTGAGAGGACGGACCTCTGCATTGTGTTCACATATTTATAGATTGTAAGCTCTAACGAGCAGGGCCCTCTGATTCCTCCTGTATTTAATTGTATTGTAATTGTACTGTCTGCACTAATATTGTAAAGCGCTGCACAAACTGTCAGCGCTATATAACTCCTGAATAATAATAATAATATTCTGTCTCTCCTTGACGATCAATGGGTGCCGGCGGACATCCATTGGCCGGCACCCGCTGATCGGCTTCTGCTGTGACTAATCACAGCAGAAGCGGCGTGCGCAAGCGCCCCCTACCCGTCAGTGCAGAATCGCATATGTATATGAGATTCTGCACAGAACAGCCACCCTGTAGCAGTAACTCTGATTAATAAATACAAAGCTGTCTTGATTTGTCTTTTATATCTGCCTGGAGTTCAGCTTTAAATTACAAATAGTATAAAAAATATGGAAGAATGTTAAATACTGTGAGTCACTCACCTTTAATTTGTCATAAAAGGCAATTGCCAGGGCAGGCACAGACACAGCATGGCTTCTATTGGCTGCCAATGACCTTAAACTACCTAAGGGAATTCAGGATCTCCTCACCAAATGATCTCTTTAACAAAAGATGAGAGTAGAAATCTACATGTCTGCATCGGGCTAAGGAGTGTGCTTGTATCTATGGAGAGGAGAGGAGAAACACCTCTGCAGGCACACCCAATGCCATCCTATCTCCAAGCAAAACAATAGTGATTGGATAGGAAAATTCCAACTTGACTTTCAGGAGATGTCTGCCGCGGCCAGGGAGGATCTGAATCATACTAATGTCCTTCAACCTGACCATAAGCAGATCAGCAGCATGTCTTGTTGGTGACAAAAATGAAATTTGAAGCACCACACCACTGCTAAGAGGTCCAGATTTGGTTTTGTTCTAATTAAAGGTCATGGGGACAATTGAAAGAGTTTTCCAACGCGTTTCGGGGGTCCAAAAATGCCACCTTCATCAGGGCTTGGCTACCAAACCTGCCGCTGATTAGACCTGTGCTTGTAATTATACTGGAAGAAATACCATTAACCACTTAACCGTAGGTGGACGTCATATGACGTACTGGAACTTAAGTGGTTAAATCTGAATGATGACTCATTCAGATATAATTTTTTCTGCTAGCGATTCACTTACTTTTTTTATCTCAGGCTTTCCAGCCTAGAGGAGAGATGTGGGGACTTATAGACCCTGCCTGGGACTTCTGCCTCCACCCCTGTACTGTGCCCTTTGTGTTGATTGGCCTTTGATTTATGGAATGCTTTTTATATTCTTTAAAATTGAAGTACTAATAAATACATGTTTTATTCTATCAACTATTTATACTTTAATTTTTGAGAGTAGCTGCGTAAATTGGGGCAGGCTGGTAGGGGCCCTAGTGCATCACTTTGCTCAGGGGTCCATCATGCTATTAAGACGGCCCTGGTGATTAGTGCTAAAAAAAATGCACTGACACTGTATAAATGACACTGGCAGGGAAGGGGTTAACACCAGGAGTGACCAAGAGGTTAAGTGTGCTCCTAGGAGTGCTTTCTAACTGTGAGGGGAGTGGATGCACTGGATGAAAAGAGAGATCCATGTTTCTGCTTAGCAGAAACACAAGATCTCTCTTTTATTCCCTGACAGAACAGTGATCTGCCTTGTTTACATAGGCAGACCGCCGTTCTGCCTGTCCTCCGAACGATCGGTGGGTCCCGGTGGCTGATTGGCTCCCGCTGTGTCCAATCACAGCGGGAAAGGCGCTCCAGCAGTGTGCATGCGCGCCCTAGATCACATGCACAAAATCACATATTTTGCACAGCCGGGCTGCCCTGCCACAGTATATATGCGGTGAGCAGTTTGAAATCGGTCAACTGACAATTGCGTGCTTGTGCAACATTGTTACCCAAATAAAATGGATGCCTTTTTTTCCCACAAATAGAGCTTTCTTTTGGTGGTATTTGATCACCTCTGCGGTTTTTATTTTTTGCGCTATAAATGAAAAAACACCAACAAAAAAAAAAAAAACAATATTTTTTACTTTCTGCTATAAATCATATCCAATGAAATATGTAAAAAAAATAAATGTCTCCATCAATTTAGGCCAATATGTGTTCTGCTACATGTTTTTGGTATATTGATTGGTTTGCACAAAAGTTATAGCGTCTACAAAAGATAGGATATGTACTGAATTTTTTTTTTGTACTAGTAATGGCAGTGATCAGCGACTTATAGTGGGACTGCGATATTGTGGCGAACATTCTGACACTACATGACACTTGTGTGGGAACCAGTGACATTAATACAGTGATCAGTGCTAAAAAATATGCACTGTCACTGTACTAATGACACTGGCTGGGAAGGGGTTAAATATCAGGGGTGATCAAAGGATTAACTGTGTGCCTAGCCAGTGTTTTTGTGTGTACTATGTTGTGGTTTTACCAAGGCAAGTGATGGATTTTATTCCCTGCTTTGCAAGGAATAAAAATCCATTGCTTCCCCACTGTCAGGACAGAGCTCTGCCTTATTCACATACAATAGGCAGAGCTCCGTTCTGTATCTCCCCTCGCCAATCAGCGAATGCAAGTGGACATCCATTGGCCAGTACCTGCTGATCGGCTTGTGCTGTGTCTAATCACAGCACAGCTGGGTCGGCGATGGCCCACTCGTGCGCACCCCACCTGGAAGTGCCAGATCGCTTACAAGGTACATGATGTGGCAGCTCTGCTGCCATCCATCTAAGTGATGCAGTCAGCAAGCGGTTAAAGTAATATTTAAGCCTCTTTCTAAAAAAAGATAACAAACATGTTATACTTACCTGCTCTGTGCAGTGGCTTTGCACAGAGCAGCCCAGATCCTCCTCTTCCTGGTCCCTCCCTCTTGCCCCCAGAGCAAGCAGCCTACAAAGAGGGCACCCGAGCAGACTCGTCTCCAAGCTGCGGCCCTGTCCCCCTCTCCTGATTGGCTCAGTGGCTATGATTAACAGTAGTGGGAGCCAATGGCAACCCCCGTGGGGGGTTGGAGGGTGGTCTCCACTGCCTATATCCAGTAAGGGGGTGGGTGTTGGCGGGTGAGTTCCGCCATCTGGCTCCCGTGAGGGGGGTGTTGGCGGGTGAGCTCCGCTGCCTGTCTCCCGCGCGGGGGGTGTTGGCGTGTGATCTCCGCCACCTGTCTCCAGTGGGGGGGGGATTGTTGACGGGTGATCTCTGCCACCCGTCTCCCGCGCAGGGGTGGCAATGTTGGTTGTGCCGCCCCCCCAAAAATAGTAGGCACCAGCTGCCACTGCTAATGATGCAAGACCCACCCGAGATCACCCTCTATCTACGTGTTAATAACACAAGGCTCATCTTCTGGTGAGGGCATTATATACTGGTGCAGGGATATCACCGTGGAGAACCAGCAGGCTACACTTTGGTTGGACTGTCCTTTGTATGTGGCACTGGCTTCCGGCTGATGTCTGTCAAATGTTTTGACACCCCACAGTTTTCTCCAAAAGGAGACATTTTGATTGACTCAACAATTTATTATTATCACGCACTTTTGTATTTTGCGTTTTCCCACGAACTGATGTTTTTTGTTTTCACGTTATTTTTTTCACTTTGGATAATATTTCATTGTAGTCATTTTCAGCGCTGCACTTATTTTATGTTTATATATTCTGAATATTCGCCTTATTTTTGCTAGTGGCGTTATTGTTCTTACACTGGCGCTCACTTATTTTTGTATCATTTATTTGCATTTTGCTGTGGCACGAGTTTTGGCGTGTGAACATGGGTGCATTAGCACATGCTTGGAGGTGTCATTAAGAATTAATGCCACTGCCAAATGTCTGTAGAGGGGCAGCGTGTTTCTGTGCATGTCAGGAAAATGGGCGCTCCTGCATGCATTCCTGATAGGCACAGAGTTTGAATGCAGTCTTAGTGCGCCCAGGTGGCACAGGTGCAGTGTCCATCACATCTGCCTACCTATGGCAGGCTGAATAACCAACTGTATTGGGGTGTAGTCAGGTTTAGGGTCCTATGTGTCCAAAGACAAATACCCAGAACCAGTGGCAGCTGCTCCATTAGGGGTGCCGCCCCCCCCCAATCCATGAGCCCGGCCCCCAATCTACATGCAGGGTGTCAGACACATGGATTTCTATGAGGTTTTATTTCTTTTTGAAGCACGTGATTAGAGTCTGAGGCTCTACTTGGCTTAAAAAAATGGTAGGCTTGGGGCGCAGAGCATTGCGCCCTGAGCGCACCCAGTCAAATTAATATTTGATATTGTCTTCCTAATTCTCCCAGCCAATCAGGAAGATTTGAGAGAGGAGAAGGGACCGTATTAGCTGGGAGCAGGGGGGAGGCGCTGCCGAAGCTGCCCGCGACCTGGATGGGGTGAGTGCGGGCTGATGGGCAGATGGACGAGCAACAGGGGGGTTTGTTCACTGATCGACCAAGCAATGGGGGGGGGGGTTTGACCAACAGACCGATTGACTGAATGAATGGGGGGGGATCGTGTGGTTTGTTTGCTGCACACCCCCCCCCCCCAAAAAAATAGAGCACCAGCCGCCACTGCCCAGAATGCAAAACACCAGAGAGTACGACTTTGTAAAATGTTTAGACCCTCCTATCCGTAGAATAAATCAGCCTGGCATAGACTCTGCCAAGCTGCAGCCAGTGGATGGTGCTCCTGTGTCTCCTCGGTGCACTAAAATGCTGCGATCGGAGGTATTGCACAACAAATCAGTTATTATGCACATCATTTTCAGGAAGTTTATTCTGCTTTTGATAGCTAATGCAACTGAAAGGGATTGAAAGAAAAACAACCTATCATTAATGAATCTGATCAACATTCTCAATAGAGGATCCAATAGGGGACTCAGGGGTATAAGGGTTCATACCTGTAACCCAATAGGGGACTCAGGGGTATAGGGGTTCATACCTGTAACCCTATAGGGGACTCAGGGGTATAAGGGTTCATACCTGTAACCCTATAGGGGACTCAGGGGTATAAGGGTTCACACCTGTAACCCAATAGGGGACTCAGGGGTATAGGGGTTCATACCTGTAACCCAATAGGGGACCCAATAGGGGACTCAGGGGTATAAGGGTTCATAACTGTAACCCAATAGGGGACTCAGGGGTATAAGGGTTCATACCTGTAACCCAATAGGGGACTCAGGGGTATAGGGGTTCATACCTGTAACCCTATAGGGGACTCAGGGGTATAAGGGTTCATACCTGTAACCCTATAGGGGACTCAGGGGTATAAGGGTTCACACCTGTAACCCAATAGGGGACTCAGGGGTATAGGGGTTCATACCTGTAACCCAATAGGGGACCCAATAGGGGACTCAGGGGTATAAGGGTTCATAACTGTAACCCAATAGGGGACTCAGGGGTATAAGGGTTCATACCTGTAACCCAATAGGGGACTCAGGGGTATAGGGGTTCATACCTGTAACCCTATAGGGGACTCAGGGGTATAAGGGTTCATACCTGTAACCCAATAGGGGACTCAGGGGTATAGGGGTTCATACCTGTAACCCAATAGGGGACCCAATAGGGGACTCAGGGGTATAAGGGTTCATACCTGTAACCCAATAGGGGACTCAGGGGTATAGAGGTTCATAACTGTAATCCAATAGGGGACTCAGAGGTATAGGGGTTCATACCGGCAATCCAATAGGGGACTCAGAAGTATGGTGGGTTTGTAACTGTGATTCAATAAAGAACTTAGAGGTATAGGGGTTCAGTGCTATAACCTAATAGGGGACTTAGAGGTGTAGAGGTTCACCACTGTAATCCAATAGGGGACTCTGGGTATAGGGGTTCATACCAGTAATCCAAAAGGGGACTCAGAAGTATAGGGGTTAATACCTAGTAATCCAATAAGGGACTCAGGGGTATAGGGGTCCATACCAGTAATCCAATAGGGGACTCAGAGGTATAGGGGTTCATAACTGTAATTCAATAGGGGACTCAGAAGTATGGGGGTTTGTAACTGTGATTCAATAAGGAAATTAGAGGTATAGGGGTTCATAACTGTAATCTAATAGGGGACTCAGAGGTATAGGGGTTCAACACTTTAATCCAATAGGGGACTCTGGGTATAGGGATTCATACCAGTAATCCAATAGGGGACTCAGAGGTATAGGGGTTCATAACTATAATCCAATAGAGGACTATGGGTATAGGGGTTCATAAGTGTAATCCAATAATGAGGTACACTGAGTGTCTGCAGGCATGCACATTTGGGGCTGCATTTCTGCAAATAGAATTGCTGGATTTAGTCAGGTTCAATTGGGTCCTCAGTGCTGAGAAATACAGGCAGATCATTATCCATCATGCTATACTATCATGAAGGTGTGTGATTGGCCCCAATTTTATTCTGCAGCAGGACAACCACCCCAAACATACAGCCAATGTCATTAACAACTATCTTCAGCATAAAGAAGAACAAGGAATTCAGGAAGTGATGGTTTTGGCCCCCACAGAGCCCTGATCCCAACATCATCGAATCTGTCTGGGATTACATGAAGAGGCAGGAAGATTTGAGGCAGCCGACGTACAAGAAGATCTGTGGTTACTTCTCCAAAATGTTTGGAACAACCAACCTGCCGAGATCCTTCAAGAACTGTGTGCGAGCCTCCCTAGACCTAGACTGGTTTGACAGTAAAGGGCGTCACAGCAAATATTAATTGGATTTCTCTTCATTTATTTTCCATTTTGTAAATTGATAAAAATCAACAATTTAGATATCTATAAATCTATAAGCATTTTTACTTTACATTTCTTCACACCTGCCTAAAATGTTTGCACACCGCTGTATACAAATTATAATGTACATATATACATATATACATATACATATTACATACATATAATGGTGATATGCAGTATATAGAGAATAATGTAGGATGTCCCCGGTGGTATTATGGGATGTCCCGGTGATATGCAGTATATAGAGAATAATGTTGGATGTCCCCGGTGGTATTATGGGATGTCCCCGGTGGTATGGAGTATATAGAGAATAATGTAGGATGTCCCCGGTGGTATTATGGGATGTCCCGGTGGTATGGAGTATATAGATAATAATGTAGGATGTCCCCGGTGGTATTATGGGATGTCCTTGGTGGTATGGAGTATATAGAGAATAATGTAGGATGTCCCCGGTGATATTATGGGATGTCCCCGGTGATATGCAGTATATAGAGAATAATGTAGGATGTCCCCAGTGATATTATGGGATGTCCCTGGTGGTATGGAGTATATAGAGAATAATGTAGGATGTCCCCGGTGATATTATGGGATGTCCCCGGTGGTATGGAGTATATAGAGAATAATGTAGGATGTCCCCGGTGATATTATGGGATGTCCCCGGTGGTATGGAGTATATAGAGAATAATGTAGGATGTCCCCGGTGGTATTATGGGATATCCTCGGTGATATGCAGTATATAGAGAATAATGTAGGATGTCCCCGGTGGTATTATGGGATGTCCCGGTGATATGCAGTATATAGAGAATAATGTAGGATGTCCCCGGTGATATTATGGGATGTCCCCGGTGATATGCAGCATATAGAGAATAATGTAGGATGTCCCCGGTGATATTATGGGATGTCCCCGGTGATATGCAGCATATAGAGAATAATGTAGGATGTCCCCGGTGATATTATGAGATGTCCCCGGTGATATGCAGCATATAGAGAATAATGTAGGATGTCCCCGGTGATATTATGGGATGTCCCCGGTGATATGCAGCATATAGAGAATAATGTGTCCCCGGTGATATTATGAGATGTCCCCGGTGGTATGGAGTATATAGAGAATAATGTAGGATGTCCCCGGTGGTATTATGGGATGTCCCGGTGATATGCAGTATATAGAGAATAATGTAGGATGTCCCCGGTGATATGCAGTATATAGAGAATAATGTAGGATGTCCCCGGTGATATGCAGTATATAGAGAATAATGTAGGATGTCCCCGGTGATATGCAGTATATAGAGAATAATGTAGGATGTCCCCGGTGATATTATGGGATGTCCCGGTGATATGCAGTATATAGAGAATAATGTAGGATGTCCCCGGTGATATGGAGTATATAGAGAATAATGTAGGATGTCCCCGGTGATATTATGGGATGTCCCCGGTGATATGGAGTATATAGAGAATAATGTAGGATGTCCCCGGTGGTATTATGGGATGTCCCGGTGATATGCAGTATATAGAGAATAATGTAGGATGTCCCCGGTGCCCTCTCCCCGGCCGGTGTCTCTGCTCAGTCACACTGGCAGCGCTATGAATGACCGTTCTCCTCCTGTCCCGCCCCGGGATGGGGGTGTCCTGTAACCCCGCCCGGGTATCACCGTCCAGGTCCGTCCCTCGGCCCCGCCCCCCTCCCCTCCGCTTGTTGCTTCCACCCCGGGATTCCTCCAGCTGAGCTGACATTCGGAGTCTGACCCAGGCGCTGCTCGGAGGGGGACGCGCTGTGCGCTGCTGCCGCCACCGCCGCTGTCACCCGCTAGAGGTCGCTGTGCTGCGTGCCACCTGCGCTCCCGATTTAAAGCCCAGTGCCCGGGGGGAGCTCACCTCCGCTGCAGGTCCATCGCTGGCACTGGACGGGCGCCTACCGGACCATAGCCAGCTTCCATCTGCTGCTTCTCACTCTGACAAGTGGGGACCCCTGTGAGGAGGAGAGTGGGGGGCACTTTACCCCTGGGATCTGTACACTGAGGAGCTACCACCTGCTGAAGACCCCCTTCATTGTTATTGGAGATCATTGGCCCCCCACTATCCTCAGGATGACCCCCGAATACTTCCTCAGGTCCCTACTGATGATCATCCTGGCTGTGTTCTCTGCCAATGCCAGCAACTGGCTGTAAGTGTCCTTCCTCTTCTCTTATTCTGATACTTTGTATTTCATGTGTGATACTTTGTATTCCATGTGTGATACTTTGTATTCCATGTCTGATACTTTGTATCCCCATGTCTGATACTTTGTATTCCATGTGTGATACTATGTATTCCATGTGTGATACTTTGTATTCCATGTGTGATACTTTGTATTCCATGTGTGATACTTTGTATTCCATGTCTGATACTTTGTATTCCATGTCTGATACTTTGTATTCCATGTCTGATACTTTGTATCCCCATGTGTGATACTTTGTATTCCATGTGTGATACTTTGTATTTCATGTGTGATACTTTGTATTCCATGTCTGATACTTTGTATCCCCATGTGTGATACTTTGTATTCCATGTGTGATACTTTGTATTTCATGTCTGATACTTTGTATTCCATGTCTGATACTTTGTATCCCCATGTGTGATACTTTGTATTCCATGTCTGATACTTTGTATTTCATGTGTGATACTTTGTATTCCATGTGTGATACTTTGTATTCCATGTGTGATACTTTGTATTCCACGTGTGATACTTTGTATTCCATGTCTGATACTTTGTATTCCATGTCTGATACTTTGTATTCCATGTGTGATACTTTGTATTCCATGTCTGATACTTTGTATTCCATGTGTGATACTTTGTATTCCCATGTCTGATACTTTGTATTCCATGCCTGATACTTTGTATTCCATGTCTGATACTTTGTATTCCAATGTCTGATACTTTGTATTCCATGCCTGATACTTTGTATTCCATGCCTGATACTTTGTTTCCTCTTCTTCTCCTTCCTCTCCTCTCTATAGCCCAGCATGGGGTGGGTCACTTTATTGCCCTCTTTGAATGAGAATGGGGCACAGATGGCAGCTCAGCGCCTATCTGCTTTATGGTGACCACACATCTAACCATCTGATCAGTCAATTCTTCATAGAATCCAATAATGCAATCAGATCTATCAATTATTGAAAAGCCATCAATCAATTTTAAACAAAACCCAATAATTTAATTAAGATTATTGTGATCAGTCTGGATGGAAAATCCAATCTTATTCACACTTAAAAAATGATCAATTTATTTTCCTATGACTCTCTTTCAATAGGAGTAACTGATCTATAGTCGATAAACCATTCAATCGATATACCACAAGGAAGTGGATTTCGATCGATAGCTAAGAAATGATTATAAATTATGTTGTAAAGTGCTGTGTAATCTGTTGGCACGATATAAATCCTGTATAATAATAATAATATCCGCCACATTTCTGTTCCCCCTATGTGAGTTTATAATCTGATCAATCAAAGTACAATCATATTCATAATCAAAGTATCTAAGAATGGGGCACAGATGGTAGCTTGGCGCCTATCTGCATACATGTAACCATCTGATCAATAATGCCATCAGACTTATGTATTATTGAAAATCCATCAATCAAACTCATGCAAAACTGATCAATTTAATTAAGATTATTGTGATCGGTCTGGGTGGAAAATCCGATCTTATTCACACTTTGAAAAATGATCAATTTCTTTTCCTATGACTCTCTTTCAATAGGAGTAACCGATCTATAGTCGATAAACCATTCAGTCGATATACCACGCTTACGGAAGTGGATTTCTATTGATAGCTAAGATATGATTATAAATGATCTTATGTTGTAATGTAATCTTATAATCTGTGTTTTGGACCTCGTAAAGGGGATGCTACTAGTCATACAGATAACTCTCTCAATCTCTGTTTTCCCACTCTTGCAATTCATTAAGGCGGAGCGTTGAGTCCTTTTTTAACTTTTATTGCAGAACAGATAGGAAGTATAAAGAAAGAGCAGAGTAAAACTGCAGGAAGAAAGAAATGAGGTACAATGAATACATGCATACCTGCAATGACATATTTCAATGACACGTGCAATCAATACATGGCAAATTACATGTAACTACTTACAATGGATGCCGGGTTAAGGATACTGCCAGGAAAACACCTTGCTAGGCAGAGGATGGCAGCTGATGGAAACAGGATCCGTCCATACATGTGCACACTCTAGAATGGCTGCTAACCCTTGAACTAAAGTGCAATGCATTGTGGGATGATTACATAAACAAATACTGGAATTAGGAATACATACCAAAAACAGTCACAAGGTGGCAGCATAACACAAGCTAAACATTAACAGAATGCAAGCTGAATTTGCCAGAAGGCATGACAATCTGATCGATCAAAGTATAACCGTATTCATAATCAAAGTACCTAAGAATGGGGCACAGATGGTAGCCTGGCGCCTATCAGCACCATACATGTAACCATCTGATCAATAATGTGATCAGATTTATGAAATATTGAAAAGCCACCAATCAATTTCTAGCAAAACTGATCAATTTAATTGAGATTATCCTGATCGGTTTGGATGGAAAATCTGATCTTGTACAAGCTTCGAAAAATGATCAATTTGTTTTCCTATGAATCTCTTTCAATAGGAGTAACCAATCTATAGTCGCTAAACTATTCGATCAATATGCTTCACACAGAGAAGTGGATTTTAATCGATAGATACAGGCTTAGGTCTCAAATTGCACGTCTGTTTCCCCCATGTATTCTCAAAATCTGATCAATTATACAATACGATCATAATAATCATGCAAAGTATCTCAGTGCTGCCAATCGATGCAAAGCAATCAATTCTTTTGCACCCTGAATGATCAAAACAAGTCTAAATCAATCAGAAAGGAAGTTATAGTTGATTGATTGTTTACAGATTAAGTTGTTTTGATCGAACCACACATTGATCGGTTAATAATTCAAAGCCATCATTAATAAAGTAGATAATGTGGCATGATCGTTAAGAGTATAAATGATCAGTTATGGCAGTCATACGCGCTGCCTATTTATTATTGCATTCAATCAGAACGATCAAATCAGAAACTGATTGAATATCCATAACTTCCCTTCCGATTTATATAGATGTGGCTTGGATCAAACTGAGTTGATTGGCCAGGGTGGAAAGCCGTTGATCGTTATGCATCGATCAGCTGATTCAGTCATAAATTTGCTTGCATTTCGATCAATCACATTATGAGGTTGCATGGTGGAAAAAGACATGCGATCGATTACTTCAATTATTAAGTTCTTTTGTGTTTCTCACGCGTTAGCGCATGTTGTGCCTGCGTCAGACCATTCACTTGTGGGGCTGCTCTATGTGCGACAAATGTCCCAAAGTCGCTCCAGAACCTTCTTGGTCATGGAGCGCCAGGCATTTCTTAAGTGCGCATTTTATCACGCAACAAGTGTGGGGCAAAATACGCGCTTGAGATGCCATTAACAATGAATTGCACCGCTAGCACAATCTGCAATTGCATCGTGTTTCCGAAGCACGTGGCAGAACGCACATTTCTGTGCGTTTTAGCGCACGATTAGGAAATACAAGTGCAGCCTAACTGATGCAGGTTCCATACTGCGCCTTCTAATGCAGCCTAACTGATGCAGGTTCCATACTGCGCCTTCTAATGCAGCCTAACTGATGCAGGTTCCATACTGCGCATTCTAATGCAGCCTAACTGATGCAGGTTCCATACTGCACCTTCTAATGCAGCCTAACTGATGCAGGTTCCATACTGCGCATTCTAATGCAGCCTAACTGATGCAGGTTCCATACTGCACCTTCTAATGCAGCCTAACTGATGCAGGTTCCATACTGCGCCTTCTAATGCAGCCTAACTGATGCAGGTTCCATACTGCTCCCTCTAATGAAGCCTAACTGATGCAGGTCCCGTGCTGGTCCCTCTAATGCAGCCTAACTGATGCAGGTTCCGTGCTGGTCCCTCTAATGCAGCCTAACTGATGCAGGTTCCGTGCTGGTCCCTCTAATGCAGCGTAACTGATGCAGGTTCCGTGCTGGTCCCTCTAATGCAGCCTAACTGATGCAGGTTCCGTGCTGGTCCCTCTAATGCAGCCTAACTGATGCAGGTTCTGTGCTGGTCCCTCTAATGCAGCCTAACTGATGCAGGTTCCGTGCTGGTCCCTCTAATGCAGCCTAACTGATACAGGGTCCATACTGCTCCCTCTAATGCAGCCTAACTGATGCAGGGTCCATACTGCTCCCTCTAATGCAGCCTAACTGATGCAGGGTCCATACTGCTCCCTCTAATGCAGCCTAACTGATGCAGGTTTGGGGCTGGTCCCTCTAATGCAGCCTAACTGATGCAGGTTCCATACTGCTCCCTCTAATGCAGCCTAACTGATGCAGGTTCCATACTGCTCCCTCTAATGCAGCCTAACTGATGCAGGTTCTGTGCTGGTCCCTCTAATGCAGCCTAACTGATGCAGGTTCCATACTGCTCCCTCTAATGCAGCCTAACTGATGCAGGTTCCATACTGCTCCTTCTAATGCAGCCTAACTGAAGCAGGTTCCATACTGCTCCCTCTAATGCAGCCTGATTGATGCAGGTTCCGTACTGGTCGCATGTTTACTGCACTGCAGTTTCCAGGGTTCAAATCTGAGGCATCCCTACCAAAAACTGATTATTCATCCAAAAAAAAAAAACGGAAGCAGCATTTTATATAAGCTTGCGGCGTATTAGACTGTCAGCTCTTTTGCCCAGGGCACAAGCGCAGGAGTGAGCCAGGCACCTGCAGGGTGATGAATATAACTGTATGCCTTTTTTTTTTCCTTTTTATCTTCTTTTACCTTTTTAAGTTGATTTGCATAAAAAGACAAAAAGTTTTTTTTTTTGGAGGCCAGGCAGGGTTAGAACCCCCCTCAGTATGCGCCCCTGCAGGGGAGACACATCCTCTCCGTTTGCTGACCACTGTAACTGCGACTGCGGCTTCAGTTTGCACTGAGGCACTGAAAAAACAAATAGGACACGCTGCAGATTTTTTTTGCGCAACAAGTTGTAGTGCATAAATTTACATAGAAGTGAAAAAAAGAGGGAAAAACGCATGCAATTCAGTATGCTTTAGGCTCCATTCACACCTGAGCGTAGGGCAGAGCAAGTTGTTGCAGCTCGTTTTTTAGCTTTGTTGTTTTTTTTGTGGAGCGTTTTTGGAGCAGCACCATTGATTTGAGCGGGCCTCCCTCTGCTCCCAAAACAATTTTTGCTGCGATTTTATCGACAATCGCGGAAAGATTGCACCACTTTTGGGGTTTCATTAAGAAATAATGGCATCGCAAACACGTCCCGCGTTTTGCTGCGATCCTGGAATTGCAGGCAGAATCGTGGCAATTCCTCCCATGATTCATAATTGCCTAGGTGTGAACGGAGCCTTAAGGGCACAATCTTGATGTGTTTCATCATGTGCATTTGTGGCGCGTTTTTGCTGCATTCCGGTGCGTTTTTGATGCGTTTTTTCCTCTTTTTTTTTCCGTTTTTTTTTTTTTTTGCTGTTATGCATGTTTGATGCATTTAGATGCAGTCCAGTTCAGTTCTGTGCAGAAAAAATGCAACATGTTCTACTTTTGCTGACTGCACTGAAATGCTCTGCACTGGTGTGAACAAGGGCCATTGGAATCCGGTGCGTTATTGATGCATTTTGCTGCATTCCAGTACAGTTCTGTGCAGGAGGAGGTTGCGGGGGGGAAGAGCTGAGCCAGGGCTGCTGCTTCTTCTCCTGGCCAAACGGGCCTCAGGACCCGCTTCCTGATTGGCCTGTAGGAGAAACAGGAAGACATTAGCGAATATTAATTTGCTAATGTCACACAAGTGGGTGATGCTTCTGAAAAAAAAAAAAACCCATTGAAATCCATGCGTCTGGTGCCCTGCATGGAGATTAGGGGCCGGATGCATGGATTAGGGGGGCAGCGCCCCTGGGCCCCTAATGAGTGGCCCACCACTGTTCATGAACAAAGCATTTTAGTGCTGTCGATCGATGTAATGTGATTGATCATTCTCTGCCCTGGCCGGCTGACTCAGTTTGACTGAATCCGGTCTAAATTGATTGGATTTGATTGCTCGCCGATTTGATGGTTTTGATGAAATTACACATTGATTGGGTTGTAAAATTGAAGCGTTTATGGCCTCCATTAGACTGACCTTTGGGTCTGTTCTACAACACCTCTGTTAATATGGAGAATTCCACAACAGGAATGAGACTCTGGGAAAAAGCAAATACCCGGCAGATCTTGTCACTGAATTAGCGAGGGATTCTGGATAAAAGAGTGCCCCATAACCGGATTGTGACACCGAGCTGTGGCCCCCAGGAAGAGTCTGTTGGCCCCTGGGTCCTGGTCACTGCCAGGCCCTTGGAGCTGCCCCTGTGTTGCTGGAGTCAGGCTGAGCTCCCAGCCTGAGCTGTACAATGTGAAGTATGAGGAAACTGGAAGCGTGCTGAGATTATTTCTGTAGAAGTGTGGTAAACTGAGTCCATGGCCCTGGAAAGAGATCCGCCCAGGACACTGCCCGGCTCTGCTTACAATTAATCCCAATTTCCTATACAGAACATGCTGATGGGACATTCCATCGTCCCCGTCCTCCTACACTGTGTGTGAGAGTCTGAGAACAGGTGTGTGGTTCTAGCATGGCCCCCCTCTCCTACCTTCCATCCCTTCACCTGAGCCTTCTACCTTCCATCCCTCCCCCTGAGCCTTCTACCTTCCATCCCTCCACCTGAGCCTTCTACCTTCCATCCCTTCACCTGTGCTTTCTTACTTCCATCCCTCCACCTGAGCCTTCTACCCTCCATCCCTCCACCTGAGTCTTCTACCTTCCATCCCTCCACCTGAGCCTTCTACCTTCCATCCCTCCACCTGAGCCTTCTACCTTCCATCCCTTCACCTGAGCCTTCTACCTTCCATCCCTTCACCTGATCCTTCTACCATCCATTCCTCCACCTGAGCCTTCTACCTTCCATTCCATCACCTGAGCCTTCTACCATCCATCCCTCCACCTGAGCCTTCTACCTTCCATTCCATCACCTGAGCCTTCTACATTCCATCCCTCCACCTGAGCCATCCTCCTTTCATCCCTTCACCTGAGCCTTCTACCTTCCATCCCTCCACCTGAGCCTTCTACCTTCCATCCCTCCACCTGAGCCTTCTACCTTCCACCCCTCCACCTGAGCCTTCTACCTTCCATCCCTCCACCTGAGCCTTCTTTCTTTCATCCCTCCACCTGAGCCTTCTACCTTCCATCCCTTCACCTGAGCCTTCTACCTTCCATCCCTTCACCTGTGCTTTCTTACTTCCATCCCTTCACCTGTGCTTTCTTACTTCCATCCCTCCACCTGAGCCTTCTACCCTCCATCCCTCCACCTGAGTCTTCTACCTTCCATCCCTCCCCCTGAGCCTTCTACCTTCCATCCCTCCACCTGAGCCTTCTACCTTCCATCCCTCCACCTGAGCCTTCTACCTTCCATCCCTCCACCTGAGCTGTCCTCCTTCCATCCCTCCACCTGAGCCTTCTACCTTCCATCCCTCCACCTGAGCCTTCTACCTTCCATCCCTCCACCTGAGCTGTCCTCCTTCCATCCCTCCACCTGAGCCTTCTACCTTCCATCCCTCCACCCGAGCTGTCCTCCTTCCATCCCTCCACCTGAGCCTTCTACCTTCCATCCCTCCACCTGAGCTGTCCTCCTTCCATCCCTCCACCTGAGCCATCTTCCTTCACTGCTACAGGAACATTCATCTACCACTTAACGAGTCTCTTCTATTAACATCACTGTTCCTTTCTGGGCTCAGCTCTGTCTGATCTTTCTATCTATCTGATATTTTTAATCTCTATTGAATCTATCAATCTATCTATCTATCTATCTATCTATCTATCTATCTATCTATCTATCTATCTATCTATCTGTCTGTCTAAAACTGCTGTACATGATTATATGCAGTTTGTCCATGAGTGTCATTCAACTGCTTCTATCTATCTATCTATCTATCTATCTATCTATCTATCTATCTATCTATCTATCTATCTATCTATCTATGGGGTTGATTTACTAAAACTGAAGAGTGCAAAATCTGGTGCAGTTGTGCATAAAAACCAATCAGCTTCCAGTTTTTTTGTCAAAGTTTAATTGAGCAGGATGAAGTTAGAAGCTGATTGGCTATCATGCACAGCTGCACCATATTATATTCTAAGCGCTCCAGTATTAGTACATAACTATCTATCCATTTGTGTATTTATGTATCTATCTATCTTTGAAAATCTATTATCTATCTATTTTGCTTCTATCTATCTATATTTTGAGCTCTATCAAATCTATCTATCTATCTATCTGCACATTATATATCTATCTGCCTTTCTATGTATCTTTTTTGATCTCTATTGAATCTCTAATTTATTAAGCTGCTTTTAAGTTAATTAGTAACTTACATAAGAAAACATGAATTCTATCTATCTGCTATATATCTATATTTTGATCTCTATCAAATCAATCAACCTATCTATCTATCTATCTATCTATCTATCTATCTATCTATCTATCTATCTATCTATCTATCTATCTATCTATCTATCTATCTATCTATGTATCTATCTATCTATCTATCTATCTATCTATCTATCTATCTATCTATCTATCTATCTATCTATCTATCTATCTATGTATCTATCTATCTAGCTCTCTAGCTCTCTATCTAGCTATCCTGTAAAATAGCTGCAGGCGGTTATACGCGGAGTGTCATTCCTCTTCTCTCTTCCTGTGGGGCTCCATGGTTCCCTGTTCTTGAAGTTTCATTCATATAATAGGTCTGTTTGGAAATGGCTGAGAGACACAGCCAGGTTAATCCAGATGGGAAAAGTGAAATCTCTGTGTATTAGGATGACTCTGAGGGGTGGCATGTAGGGACTTGCTGTCACTGTTGGAGGGGAAAGTGTGGGATCATTGTGTGGAGCGAGCTTCAACTGAACATTTTTATTGTTTAAAAATGACATCTCATTATAAAGTATCTAAGAGGAGCATGGTGTGTATGAGACCCTGTGGCTGTTGGGGAACTACAGTGCTCAGCACACCCTTTCAGCCTTTGGTTGATGCAGCATGCTGGGACTTGTAGTTCCCTGTCATTTGTTGGACTGTGGGTTGCACAACCCTGACCCCTAGTGGTAATAGATGGGACATTTTCTATAGACTGTTACTTTTGTGTTGAATATTACATTATGCATAATATGTAATAAAAAATGATAGTCTAGTATTATAATTATTATTAATATTTTATCATAATATAATATCAGGTATAATTTAATATTTTGTGAAACAATTGGCCATTTGCAAAATACAGATATCTTTCATCCAATAATCTTGGCATTTTTTAACAATGCCCTTTTATATAGAACAATCCTTGGAATGGTCACCAAATTCGTTTCAGTCCCCCCCATTCTGTACAATTATTTATAAGAACAGGATCATTCCTAGCCATTGATTTACAGTTGAATGGGCCTATACATTCATTGTCATTTTATCATCTGTGCACCAGGGATTCCCAGCATGCTTTGCTGTAAAACACTGGGATTTATGGTACTGCAACAGTCAGGCACCCCCAGTGTAATATCCCATTAAAGGGGTTACTGTATATTTTCTACAATAGTCTTCTTTTGGAAAAAAATGATATAAAACAGTGCATGAAAACTGCAAATCTGCAGCTGGAAATCTGCTGTCCCTGGTGTAACCCAATCCGATCGCTATCAGATCCATTCCAGACTTTGCTGGTGTAGGTCACTGGTCTATCCGCAGGGAGCTTTACTCAATTGCCAGTGAAGCCTGTCTGTTATGTATTGCTGATAGAGTAATGTGATCTCTAATATACATTTCATGGAGCTAAAATTGAGATTCACCCATAATATTGGGTCACTGGAAACATTCCGGGGTGAGGCTACATTTAGAATTGTTTACAATTTGTTACGACCCGCGATGTGAGCGCTAATGCCATGGTGAGAATATGCCACTCTGCCCGTAGAGAATCAATGGGTCATGTTTTTATTTATTATTTATTTGGGGATTACTAATATATATATTTCCAGAAGACTGTTTAATAAACATTTCTTCCATGGAGGAAAGAAACTGATAAATTACTTTGATAGCCAACACTTTCTTTCTTTCTTCCTTTCTTTCTTTTCTGTCTTTCTCTCTCCTTCTGTCTCTCGCTCATTTTCTTTC
>BLSH010115318.1:279593-282140 GCA_018402905.1 Glandirana rugosa
CTATCTATTTATCTATATATCTATCCATTATCCATCTATTTATTTATCTATCTATACGTTATCTATATATGTATGTTAGTATGTATGTATCTATCTATCCATTATCTATCTACAGTATCTATCTATCTATCTATCTATCTATCTATCTATCTATCTATCTATCTATCTATCTATCTATCAATCTATCTGTCATATATGTATGTATGTATCCATTATCTATCTATCTGTCATATATGTATGTATGTATCCATTATCTATCTATCTGTCTGTCTGTCTATCTATCTATCTATCTATCTATCTATCTATCTATCTATCTATCCATTATGTCTGTGTGTGTGTATGTATCTATCTAGCTATCCATTATCTATTTACAGTATTGATTATCTTATCATCTATCTATCTATCTATCTATTATCAATTTGTCTATCTATCTATCTATTTATCTATCTATCTACCTATCTATCCATTTATTATCAATGTATCTATCTATTTGTAATCTATCTACGTATCTATCTATCTATCTCTCTATCTATCCATTATCAATATATCTATCCATGTATCTATATGTCTGTCTATCTATTTATCTATCTATCTATCTATCTATCTATCTATCTATCTATCTATCTATCTCTATTTTTATGTATCTCTCTTTCTATCTATGATGTGTTTTAATTATTCACATACTGAGTATAAAGGCAAAATATTTGAAATATAGAATCATAATATATTATATTAATATAAAATGAATAATATAATATAATCAGTATAAAGATAATAGTCTTATTAATTATTTGAATTGGTTTATTTCAGTTTAATCTATTATAACAGGGTGTAAGGTTGGACTCAGCAGACATATGACGTTTTTCATTTGTAGAATGGTTATTATTTGCAGTTTTCTGTACTTGTTCTTTCTTTCTTCTCTGATCCTCGCCTTCCAATGTTTTTCACAATTGAAGGAGGTGTCCTCGGCGTTCAGGCTGGAAAAGTATTTTAAAATGCCCTGGAAGCGTTGAAAATGATTAACTAATTACACGCAGCGACTGCTGAAGTTTGGCCTCATTAGCAGTCCGGTGGTGGTCCGGCACATATGACCATTCCCAGCGCTCATGTTTAATTAGTGATTTTTGGATGAGAGTTTACGTCGCCTTCTTAAATTTAGAAGGAACTGTTTTTCTTATTAAATTTAAAAAAAAATTGGTGTGGAATCGAAAACATTGCGTCAGCTAAACAACGAAGGAGAAAATTTGAATGATTACAAAGTCAGTGAAGCCGCTCATTGTGGATTAGGACGGCTGAGCTTTTTAATGCTCCAGCAAAGGTCAATACTCGGCTGTAGGTTTGATTGGTAGAAAATGTATATAAAATGCCTTTATACAAGAAAAAGGCTCAGGATTAGATAATTGGGGCCCGTGGCGGACCGAGCCGTAATCGGCGGGGTGAAGAGACTTGACATTAAACAGCACATAAAGCAGATAAAATATTGCTGACATTTATTGTGTATATTTTTCCATAGTAATAGAATTCCCGGCAGGATTTTAAGGGATGGCGCACAACAGATTATTAATATTACAGTCTTGTGGCGTGCTGGATGTCTGCGCAAAGTTTATTTTTCTTATTGCTAAATCCCTCTTAGTTTCCTGTCTCTTCCCATTCATCTGCCCTCCCTCTTCTCGGGCTCTTTTGTTAATACTTAACTTTTTTTTAAAGAAATTTATATTGGCTCAATAGGACTTCATTGTGCAGCGAGAAGGATTGGAATATCTAGAAATGCAGGGAATGATCTGAGCTTAAAACTCCTAAAATAATTAAAGTGACACTAAGCAATATCCTTATTCTTTAACCACATGGCTTCCAGAAGATTTACCCCCCCCCCCCCTCATGACCAGGCCATTTTTTGCTATACATCACTGCGTTACTTTAACTGGCAATTGCAGTCATACAACGCTGTACCCAAATAAAATTGATGTCCTTTTTCCCCACAAATAGAGCTTTCTTTTGGTGGTATTTGATCACCTCTGAGGTTTTTATTTTATGCGCTATAAGCAAAAAAGGACCGATAAGTTTGAAAAAAGAAAAAAAACGGAAAATTCCTATCCGATACTAACCGTAATTTTCCTTTCCTGATGGACTCCATGGCAGCCTACGTGTGGGTTTACTCCGCCCTCCTCACTCCCATAGGACCCCATTACCATAAATTTAGCCTCATGGCCCGCACCTGTGTTCTGTAAATAGCTCCTCCTCCACATCCAAGGGTGGGAACTCCGGCTGCCATGGAGTCCATCAGGAAAGGAAAATTACGGTAAGTATCGGATAGGAATTTTCCGTTTTCCTGACAGACTCCATGGCAGCCTACGTGTGGGACTTAACTAGCCCCAAAAAGAAAACCACACGGGCGGGATGCTGCTTAGAACGAAATTTAATTCATATTGTCGGTTGACAAAACACTTAAACCAAAACTGACAGAAGATAATGACGCCGGTTCCACACAGTAGTGTGTCATGAACGTGTTTAGCGAGGACCATGAGCCGCCTTGCAGATGACCTCCGG
>BLSH010115318.1:294786-321157 GCA_018402905.1 Glandirana rugosa
CAAAATGGACGGTTTTATAAACATAAATATAGGTAGGACAAGACTCTAGATGTGTAGAGACGGTATGTCGTATCGGTCTGTCTACTGTGGTGTCCATATCTGACATCTTCCCTATGTTACCCCAGGAAAGAGGTGGACGTCGGACGACTAACCTGTCGTTTCTTCGTCGTTCTCTTACTACTCCGTTAGAGTGACGAGTGAGACGAAAAAGGAGGGTAGTCGTGTAAGGACCAGTCGTGTCGACTGACCTAAGGTAAGATTTTCGACGACATGTACCCCTCATGTTCTTCCATTATAGTTCAGTGTGATGAATCTTCGCCGTTGTGCGGTGCCTGGTTCGGCGTTGGGAGCCCTCGAAGCCTCCGGGCTGAGCGGAGCTCTAAAGCGGCATGTCCGTCCGCTCGGTCCCGCGCATGCGCACCTCCAATTAAATATGTTTTTAAAATGTAACTAGTCTAAGTAGTGTGACTTGATATTACCTTCTTGTACTCCCCATGTACAGCAGCTTTTAGAATGGAATCCAGTCAGCTGTGCTGACCAGGAATGTGCTGATGGGAGGAAAAAGCAGAGTGAGCAGTGAGATTGCCTCATCATTCTCTTGCTGCTTCTTTGCTGTCCAATCAGCAGGCTGCAGGTGGAGAAAGGACCCCATTGTATCCCTTCTACAGTCTATACCTGTGGTGTCATCTGTCTGGCTATGCTGTATGGCAGAGATGTGTAGATCTCAGAACAGGATGGATATAAATACAAATATTTTGGCAGGTAAAACGGCTTCTACGTTATGTTGTCAAAAGTATTGGGGCGCCTGCCTTTACACGCACATGAACTTTAATGGCATCCCAATCTTAGTCCATGGGGTTCAATATTGAGTTGGCCCACCCTTTGCAGTCATAACAGCTTCAACTCTTCTGGGAAGGCTGTCTACAAGGTTTAGGAGTGTGTCTATGGGAATGTTTGACCATTCTTCCATAAGCACATTTGTGAGGTCAGGCATTGATGTTGGATGAGAAGGCCTGGTTTGCAGTATCCACTCGAATTCATCCCAAAGGTGTTCTATCGGGTTGAGGTCAGGACTCTGTGCAGGCCAGTCAAACCCCACCCCAAACTCACTCATCCATGTCTTTATGAACCTTGCTTTGTGCGCTGGTCCAAATCATTTGGTGGAGAGGGGATTATGGTGCGGGGTTGTTTTTCAGGGGTTGGGCTTGGCCCCTTAGTTCCAGTGAAGGGAACTCTTAAGGCGTCAGCATACCAAGACATTTTGGACAATTTCATGCGCCCAACTTTGTGGGAACAGTTTGGGGATGGCCCCTTCCTGTTCCAACATGACTGCGCACAGTGCACAAAGCAATATATGAATTTCATTGGTGTATTTCTTCTTGTTTTATTTATAGGTCTTATTTTCTGAGACCCATCAAATAAGAAGTGAGGGGTAATCTCACAAATGAAGATACAAACAGCAATAAAAACTTGGCAGAGATTCTAATCTCTTTACATACACTTTTAGCCCCAGTTCACACATATGCGATGCGGGAACCAGTGCGATTCCAGTGGCGGTTCCTGCATCACATCTCCCCCGCAGGCAGTTCACACTGCCCTCTGTGAACCGCTGCGGGTGTCAATACAAAATTGATGGCACCACCAGATCGGTTCAAAGATTGCAGTGCCAACTGTGAATTCAGACAGGAATCGGATCGCATAGGTGTGAACACACATGCGATCCGATTCCAGTGCAAGAAAAAAAAAGTTTTCTGCACTATTTTCATGCGAATCCAATGCGGGTTCAGTCATACAACTGTATGGCTGCATTCGCATCGCACAGACATCCCATGTGATCCGCCCAGCAGTGCGATGTGAATCACATGCGATGTCTGATTTTGCTTATATGTGAACCCAGGCTAAAGTGCTGTAGTAATGTAAAGCAGACCAATGACTTTAGAGAGCAGTGGACATGATCCAAATCCCTTCAGGGATCCACGCTGTTCAGTGTTTCCCGAAACGAACTCCTCTTATTGGCCGATCAGTCTAGGCCATCGGCGTTTGCAGGTACTCCACTGATTTATCTTTCTTACTTTATCTCCAGCCTAAAACTGCCAGATTGGAAGAAATCTAATATCTATGGGTATGGGTAAAGTACAAATCCACTTTAAAATGGAACTAAACTCGCTTTAACAAAAAGTCACCAGGAGGTGGAGCATTTTGGCAGAAGAGATATACAAAGCCTCTATTGCCAAAAAAGCATTTTCTTGGCTCCTGGTGACTTTTTTTATTTTCACACAGCACAACATGCCAAGAATAGAACCAGGTGCCGGAACCAATTCCTATGCAGGACTTATATCATCAGGGGTCGCCCAATGGTCGAAGAGCAACGGCGTAAAACCCAAAAGAATCAGCAGTGGAGATAGCTGCGGTGGAGGCAAAGCGTTGACCCAAAATACTGGACCCATCATCGCAGGAAGAAGTAGGTATGTGCCATAATCTGCAGTATGCTAATTATACTTGCAGATTATGGCAAAACTCACCCCCTAAAGCTTTTGCTTTAATGGCAGCAGCTTACCTTACCTTCATTCCCCCACCACTTCAGGGAGCTTAGCACTGTGTAAGCTCCATGACTCACTCTGGAGCTTACACATGGCCAAAGACTTTTTCCCTGCCCCTGTGTGACAGCGCTGGGTGCCTGAGTGACCAATCACCAAGCATCGCAGGGGATTGAGTCACATTATCCCCTATATTTTTGATGTACCAGCCATACCAGGAGTCTTCACCCCAACTGGCCACACAGCAAGGCAAAGCACAAGTTGATTTCAATGCATAAAATAATACTATGAAGATGGGGACTAGGCCTGAATGACTTTATACTTCACTATTCCAGTTATGAAGGTTTCCTTGGTTTTTGGGAATGTCAGCTATAGGATTACCCTTTTTTTTAGTGCTCTCTGTGCCCCTATCAGGGACATTCCTCCTCTCTTCCTGTTTACAGTTATCTCCGAAAGTGAAGGAAAATCCACAATTTGTCACCAGAACGGGAATAGAGGGGAAATCTTCCAATGGAGACACTAGCTGTGGTAACCTTGGTGAGAACCAGGGTTTCCCTCACTTTAGAGGGATTTCCCCTCACTTCCTGTTTTGGCAAGTAAAGGGAGATTTCCCCAATGGGACACAGGGAGCAAACAACGAATGACAGGGGTTATAACCCTCCTTTACTCTACAAAAAAAAGATAAAAAAAGGTTCTGCCTTTAGTTCTAATTTAAGGTCAGTTTGCGAAAGAGCTAGAGTTGACAATGTGGCTCAAAACTCCTCCATCCGGAACACATTACGTTGGCCATACATGCAAGGATACAGAATATGCACTATAGAAATGTAAGAGGAACATAGGGAAAGTGGACAATTTCCAAATTTTTTCCACTGATAAGGATTTTGTTTCTGATACAAATGGCTCCATTGTAAGAACAATAGGGGGGGGGGCTGACTGCTACACTTTGGGATTGTATAAAATTGTATAAAATTGCCAACAGCAACTGCTAAACTTGATGGAAGGCCAAGGCTGAACAGTAGATGGCTTTGATCCACGTGGACATCGGGGGTGGAATGGCTATATAGGTCAACGAATGTTCCAAAAAATCAACCCTATTGACTTTTTCTGTGTCTGTAGACAGTAGAACCATAGGGATGACTTCTGGCCTAGCCTTAGTGATTAGGTTGATGGTTCTGATGAGTGTTATTTCATGCATCCCTTAACGGGATAAAATGGGTGAATGTTAGTTGAATTATAAATGCAAGGCCACCTTTGGTCCTGTTAATAAATGTCACTCAGCAACCCAGAACATTGGTGTAAATGACACCAAATGCTCACTGAACCTAAACTCATCACATACAAAGAAGATAAAAGGCCTAATGGCTTGAAGCTGGGTAAGTTAATATAAGAGGCAAGATTAAGTGGTTCTAAAGCCTAAACATGTTTAGGCATTGATTTTGGCCCCTCCCCTCCATACATACCTGAGCCCTCATTCGATCCAGCGCTGTGCAGGTCTGCAACTCTTCTCTCCTCACTTCCTGGTCTCACTGGCTTTGCTGAGGCACCAGGAGACATTGGCTCCCAGTGCTGTCAATCAAAGCCAGTGACAAGGGAGTGGGGGGGCGGGGCTGAGTCTCGTTGTCTGTGTCAATGAACACAGCAGCAGGGCTCGGCAGCGAGCACACAGGGGTGGGAAGCTGCTTCCCATTGGGGTACTAGAGGAGGAGTCAGCCGTGCCGGTGGGGGACCCAAGAAGATGAGGTTCGGGCCGCTCTGTACAATTCCATTGCACTGAGCAGGTAAGTATAGAAATGTATAAGATTAAAAAATACTTTAAAACCACTTTAATTCATAGAGGAGGTGGGGCCTAACATCGTCCTTCAAAAAATATGTCCATGTCTTCTTTAAGCTGGCCATACCCTAGTCCAGGGTTTCTCAACCAGGGTTCCTTGGAAACCTAGGGTTCCTCCAGAGGTTGCAAGGGGTTCCTTGAGCAATGATCAATTTCTACCTCTCAGATAAATTCCCAATGACATCATTGATCTTTTTAGCTATCTGTAAGGGGGTAATTCTTCCCAATAACCATCAGTGTAAGGAGCATTCTTCCCATTCACCATCACACTAATGTATCATGAGTTGTAGATTTTTAATTTTTAGCAGGGGTTCCCCGAGACCGGAGAATTATTTCAAGGGTTCCTCAATGTTGAAAAGGTTGAGAAAGGCTTCCCTAGTAGGTTTTTGCATAAATGTTCATAGGAACATCTGTTTGAAAATTCTCAGTACATTTAATAACTCAACAAATCTCATTCAAAAGTACCTTAACATTTTATTTGCTTATAACATTTGATTTTGGAGTGAACAGACTTTTGTAAACGAAAACCACATTCACGGTTAGAGGTTTGTCCGTTTGAGAAAAATTTCCCGTCCTACTCCTTCAACACTATGGTTGAAAACAAACATTGATATGACCCTATTAATGATTAGAAAATTGAACATTTTTTAACTAAATTCTGATATTGTCTGGCCTGATTTACTATAAAACAGCAAAGGCAGGCTCTACATTTCCTGCACCATTTCCTTACAGCATATTGTTTATTCTAAAGTTATGGGTTTAGTTTAATGCAAACCAGTACTATAGAAAGATTCTGCAGTGTTATAAAGCCGTTGCACAACTGGCATCTGGTGTCTACTTCAGCTTTGATAGGACAACCCGAATCCCCAGTCCAGAACTGCAAATCCCTGACTTTCTGAAAGTCATAGTTTGCATAGGACTAAGCAAACTTCTCATCCCCCATGTGACAGTGCTTGAGCTTTGGGATTGGCCACTGAAGCACAGCATTGTGGATGGCTATGGGGAGTCTGCATGTGCCCCCTTATTCCTAGAAGCAACAGGTTTTTGACTGTGGTGGAATAGAGGAGTGGGCTATGGTGCCAAGGATGCCATTATAGCTTTGTTACTTTGGTTCGGCTGACTATGGCACATTTTCAGACGAGGAACAATGGAAAACAGGGTTTACGATGAAGCCTTCTTTGTAGAAAAGCAGATTTAGTGAACTAACACTTGTGTTTTCTGAAAGCCGCTGCCTAGAATTCTTCTATGCTAGTTAGAGGTTGTGTATGACTGATGGAAGCACAGAGCATGACAGCAAGCTAATCTATCATATATGTCATGAAAGGTGCTGTCGTCACAATCCAAACAGGGCAGCGATGGCTGCCGTCAGCTGATCCTTTTCAGTCTTTCCAGTTTGACTCTCACTCATACATGCCATGTATAAGGTACTATGCCAGGTATTCAAGGCCCGTCTGGTGGAAATACTTTCATTACATGTGGACTTTTTCCCTTTCTTTTAATACATTTACAGATATGATTTCTATTGTATGTTTATTTCTTTTAGATAAATTACCGTTTTTTTGCTGCCTTTGATCCTGTTAAAACAAAAAGAATCTCATTTCCCTTTTCTATGACAGCATAATGGGAGCAGTAGGCTGTAAACCCACCTCTTCCCAACAGGACGGGAGGGGAATTCTATCCAAGAGGGTCATAAAACTTGACAAGGGTATCTATACCCCTAAACCACTCTCTCCCAAAATTGTGGAGAGACTTCTGTTTTATTGCTGTTGTAGATCCTGTTAGAAGAATTTAATTTCTCTTCCTGTTCCTGTGACAGCATATTGGGAGCTGCAGGCTCTAAACCCATCTCTTTCCAACAGCACGGGAAGGGAATTCTATCCAAGAGGGTCATAAAACTTGACAAGGGTGTCTATATCCCTAACCCCAAATCCCTCAAAATATTTTGACTGGTTTTGATTCATAAAGATGGTGCACAAAACAACGAGGGTGCTTAAAATAACAGTGATTGGCCAGAAAGACCTAACATAGCAATTTGCTAATCCCTCCAGGATTAAATGACTGGGGGTGTCAAGCATAGACCTCATTTCTATGGTCATCTTTTTTCCAGTAGATAGATTTTTTTTGCTGCCTTTGACCCTGTTAAAAAAAAATGAATCTCATTTCCCGTTTCTGTGACCGCATAACGGGAGCTATAGGCTCTAAACCCACCTCTTCCCAACAGGACGGGAGGGTCATAAAACTTGACTAGGGTTTCTATAACCCTAAACCACTCTGTCCCAAAATTTTGGAGAGACTTCTGTTTTATTGCTGTCCTGGACCCTGTTAGAAGAATTTCATCTCGCTTCCTGTTCCTGTAACATAACAATGGGAGAAGTAGGCTCTAAACCCATCTCTTCTCAACAGGACAGGAGGGGAAATCTATCCAAGAGGGTCAAAGACCATGACAGAGGTTCTATACCCTTAACCCAAAATCCCCCCCCCAGAAAGATGGTGCACAAAACAATGAGGATGCTTAAAACAACAGTGATTGTCCAGAAAGACCTAACATAGCAATTTGCTAATTCCTCCAGGATTAAATGACTGGGGGTGTCAAGCATAGACCTCATTTCTATGGTCATCTTTTTTCCAGTAGATAGATTTCAGTTTTTTTGCTGCCTTTGACCCTGTTAAAAAAAATGAATCTCATTTCCCGTTTCTGTGACCGCATAACGGGAGCAGTAGGCTCTAAACCCACCTCTTCCCAACAGGACGGGAGGGTCATAAAACTTGACAAGGGTTTCTATACCCCTAAACCACTCTGTCCCAAAATTTTGGAGAGACTGTTTTATTGCTGTCCTGGACCCTGTTAGAAGAATTTCATCTCGCTTCCTGTTCCTGTAACATCACAATGGGAGAAGTAGGCTCTAAACCCATCTCTTCTCAACAGGACGGGAGGGGAAATCTATCCAAGAGGGTCAAAGACCATGGCAGAGGTTCTATACCCCTAACCCAAAATCCCCCCCAGAAAGATGGTACACAAACAATGAGGGTGCCTAAAACAACAGTGATTGGCCAGAAAGACCTAACATAGCAATTTGCTAATTCCTCCAAAATTAAATGGCTGGGGGTCAAGCATAGACCTCATTTCTATGGTCATCTTTTTTCCAGTTGCTTATAGAGGGCTAAGGACAAGGGGACTTATCACTGTGATGATTGCACCCCTTGCTTTGTGTGTCCATTGTCACCTGCATGACAGTGTCATTCGGAGTCCCAGCATCCCAGTGATTTGGCAAAGTGTAGTGAGATTAAGGGTCGAAGGGTGTCCAACCTTTTGACCTTCTTGGGCCACATTGGAGGAAGAGGAATTGTCTTTGGTCACACATAAAATACACTTACAATAAGGATAGCTGATGAGCATAAAAAGTCAGGCAGATCACAAGTTAATGATCACTGATATAGATAATGTGCCTATCTGAGTAATAGAACTAGTGCGATATTTGACACATCAATATCTGGTTGGATAGATGGAGAAGCAACTCTCAATGAATTCTCCTCAGTTATTTTGGTTCTAATTTTGCCCTTCATGTGCTTCATCCTTGAAAATAGTTGCTCACAAATATAGGTGCTGCCGATAACTGATGGCATGAATAAGACGTGACTGTGAAGAGTGGGAGACCTTTCTTTGGGAAGATAAAACATAAAAGCCCTCATGCACACTGGACATTATAAAATGCCAGTAGCATTAGCTATAGAAAGCTGTGGCTGTAGAATGAGTTTTTCAACATTTTTGCAGAAGCGTTTTTTTAGAGTTTTTTTTTTTAGCTATAGCATTTTTTAGCTTTTTTTTAGCAAAACTATACTCCCACAAAAGCTTATGGCTCAAAAACGGTGATAAACGCCAAATAGCCACGTTTTTCAGCTTTTGTCAGAGTCAGGCTGCATTCACACCTGAGCGACACGTTTTCGGGCGTTTTTGAAGCTTTTTGTAGCGCAACATCGGGCGTTTGCAAAAGTCGATGTCACACTAAAACGCACTTTTGACACTTTTCCATTGATTCTATGGCAATAGAAAAGTATCAGAAACTTCAGAATATGCCCGATTCCCGCAACAAAAATACCTCCGGGACTAGTTTGAGCGTAGGGCGTTTGGCTTCAGGCGTTTTTGAGTGGAGATGTGAACCATCTCCATAGAGAATCATTGATTTTTTCCCCTCCAGCGTTTTGTAGCTTCATGCTTCAGGCATATTTGAGCTACAAAACGCTCAGGTGTGAATGGGCCCTCAGAGCGTTTTTACAGCTTAAAAACTCTTCTCAAAACCCACTAGTTCTGGGGGTTTTTTCCAGCCAGAAAATGCCCCTGACAAAAAACGATGATAGCATAGGGTTGCCACCTTTTCTTCAAGCCAAACCCGAACACTTTTCGGCACACAGCAAAATTTTGGCCTGGGAACACCTTTGGGTTACCCTAGGAGAGTAGTAATAAGGTGCGCATAACGCGCTGCGGTGAAGAGTGGTTGTGGCCAAATTGTGTTAACAGTGGGGAGGGGGGACTTAAAGGGTCAGGGTTAAATAAAACAAAAGCATTTGTGTGCCCATAAAATAGGATTAGATTAATAAAAGAAATGTCACAATTAAAATACAAACCTAGCCTACCTTGTGGACACTGCCAGTTAGTAGAGCAGTGGAAAGTGTCAGTAGGACAATAAATGGCGTCAGGACCGTGGACGGTGTCATTAGCACAGTGGATGGTGACAGTAGGGCAGTAGATGGTGTCAGTAGAAGAGTGGATGGTGTCAATAGTGCAGTGGACGGTGTCAGTAGGGCAGTGGACGGTGTCAATAGTGCAGTGGATGGTGTCAGTAGAGCAGTGGATGGTGTCAGTAGAGCAGTGGACGGTGTCAGTAGGGCAGTGGACGGTTTCAGTAGGGCAGTGGACGGTGTCAATAGTGCAGTGGATGGTATCAGTAGAGCAGTGGACGGTGTCAGTAGGGCAGTGGACGGTTTCAGTAGAGCAGTAGATGGTGTCAGTAGAGCAGTAGATGGTGTCAGCAGAGCAGTGGACTGTGTCAGTAGAGCAGTAGATGGTGTCAGTAGAGCAGTGGATGGTGTCAGTAGAGCAGTGGACGGTGTCAGTAGGGCAGTGGACGGTTTCAGTAGGGCAGTGGACGGTGTCAATAGTGCAGTGGATGGTGTCAGTAGGGCAGTGGACGGTGTCAGTAGGGCAGTGGACCTTCATCCAAAAACCTGAATCAGCTCTACAGAACCCAACCCCATACAAACTGTTCACAAAGCAGTGCTGTTTGTGAACACAAACCTTTTAAGCACCTTTTAATTACCAAAAAAAATAAAGCAATCCACATGCACCCCACAAATAGAGAAAATATAAGACAAAGGCTACTGAGTGAGCACAGGACAATATAGTAAATATGCCAGGCTGCGATCTTCAGTCAGCAGCCATGTCCCTGGAAAGACCAGCATGATAAGTCCGGCACTGGAGAGTTTGTGGATTGTGAACTGCAGGAAAATAAAGCAATGAGGAGAGAAGGAAGGACCCTCAGCTCTGCACTCACCCAGCGGTCCATGTCCCCTTAGTTAGCACGGCAGGTTCTGTGTCTATGCCGCCCGCACTCCGGACAGGTCACATGCTTGGCTTGCAGAGGGGAAGAGCCTAGGGCTGAGTGTCTGCACTGAGTAGACGCTGGTGCGCTTCTCCCCCCTCACAGCACACAGCCGCCCTGCAATGTGTAACACAGCGCCGGAGACTGGGCAGAGCGCCGAACAGCGCGGGCAGGGGAGGGAGACACCTACACGGGGAACCCCAATATGAGACTCCTCAGCCAGGTCTGAACATTGTGTCCGGGGTTCAGGCGGACTCAATCCCGTACACAAAATTCAAAACCCGTACTGTCCGGGTGAATCCCGGGCAGGTGGCAACCCTATGATAGCAGCCTATGTGTGAATGGACACATAGGATAACATGCTGGGGAATTTATTGGCTGCAGAAAATACCGTCTGAAGCCAAAAACAGCTGCTGTAAAAATGTCCACTGTGCATGAGGCCTAAAAGTCCAGTAAAGAGATGTGCTCGCTAAGTGTAAATGCATTTTTACAAAAAAAACGACCATTTTATGTAAGTTTAGGATGTTGTGTTGGGCCGCATTCATAGCTGTTTTGGGCTGCAGGGTGGACACCTGGTCTAAGGGCTGATTTACACTTGTGTCAGTCTCAGAAAAGTGATCCACTTAAAGCGGTTGTATCCCCATAAATGACATTTTTACCTACAGGTAAGCCTATAATAAGGCTTACCTGTAGGTAGAAAGAATATTTCCTAAACCTGTTTAGTTTAGGAGATATTCTCAATGCAAGCGCCACTGACGTCAGCAGGCGCATGCGCAGTGATGTCTCGGCGAAGACCCGGTGCATAGCGCCGGACCCTGCCGAAAAGTTCGCCATAAAGACGGGCTCCCACGCCTGGCCGGGAGTGACGTCTCGCGGCTCCGGCCACTCACAGCGCCATAGCCACGTACCCAGAAGGATCCACAGATGGAAGATGGCAGCTCCCTCCTCGGAGACGGGCGGACCTGCGGGAGCTTCGTTCTGAGGTAAGTATTTCATAATGAGCTAGTATGTGATGCATACTAGCTCATTATGCCTTTGCCTTGCAAGTGGTTTTCTTTTTTTTTTTTTCTTTTTTTTTGTAGGGGAGACAACCGCTTTCAGATCTTTTTTCTCCGAGGGTTACAGGAACTACTGACAGCCAATCTTTTTTTCACAGCTGAACCAGGTTTTTGAATGCCAAAACTGTGCTGCACTTGAATGGGTTACATTTGGTGGTGGTACTGCCCACTGAATGCAATAGAGGGCATCATTTTTGCCACAGCGCACCGCAAAGTAACACAACCACACCTCAGTCTACAGGTCTGTCAGGTCACTATTAAACTATTCAACAGGTGCAACTGTTGGTGGTAAAAGTGCTTTAACCACTTCAGCTCCAGAAGGTTTACCCCCCCTTCCTGACCAGGCCATTTTTTGCAAAATGGCACTGTGTTCTTTTAACTGACAATTGCGTGGGCGTGCGACGCTGTACCCAAATAAATTGATGCAATTTTTTCCCACAAATAGGGCTTCCTTTTGGTGGTATTTGATCACCTCTGCGGTTTTTATTTTTACGCTATAAACAAAAAAAGACCGACAATTTTGAAAAAAAACCCCACTATTTTCTACTTTCTGCTATAAAACATCCAAAAAAAAAAAACATTAAAAATTTAATTTCTTCATAAATTTAGGTCAATATGGATTCTGATACATATTTTTGGTAAAATAAAAAATCCCAGTAAGCGTATATTGATTGGTTTGCACAAAAGTTATAGCTTCTACAAACTATGGGATATTTTTATGGAATTTTTATTTATTTTTTTTTGTTTTTACTGGTAATGGCGGTGATCAGCGACTTATAGCGGGACTGACAAATCGGACACTAAGTGACATTTTTGACATTTTTTTTGGGAACCAGTGACACTAATACAGTGATCAGTGCTAAAAATACATTTGAGTTACAATGTAAATGTATCAGTTTTAAATGTATCTATCCGTCTGTCTAGCAGTCACAATACATTAGAAAAAAAACTGCACTTTCACTGTAGACAACTAAATCTGTAAATCTGTAGGCTGGGCCAAGGGACACATCAAAGACAGGAACTATGAGAAAGAAATAGGAAAAGTCTCTACTTGTAACGGATTGAAGAGCACATAGTATATGGCTGGTAGCAAACCTATGAAGCATGAACCTTGCTAAGCAGCTTTAAAGTGTTATTAAACCCAAAACCGTAAAATCTGTGTATATAGCATAGGCAGAATAGCATGCTTGTTATACTCACTGTGGACCTTAAGGGGTTAATCCACTTCATGGTGCAAAAAGGCTGTTTTATCCTGTATGGACAGATCCTTCCCTCCTGCACTGCCTCTTGGCAAGGCCAGATAATACACAGTGAGGGTAGTCCTCCTGCACATGCTCAGTTTGGTTTCTATTGCTGGAGAGAACATTTCCTTGTTCTCAGAGCTAGCCAGGTCACATGATATTGACATCACACATGTGGGTGTGTACACAGGCTGTAGTGGAACTCTCCTCCTACCTGAAAACTGAGCACTCAGGCAGACCCTGCAGTTTATAATGTGACCGTGGTATACAGATCAGCCAAAAAGGTATATAGTGGCAGTATTTTAATATAAAAAGAAGATTTATAAGCTGTGGGGGGGGGGGGGGCAGATGAACTATTTTCATATTACTGGGTTTAGTAACACTTAGCGTGTGGGTCCTCTCATGAATTCCAGCGACAGTACAATATCTGCATGGAGTTTGGATACTCGCTATTTACTTGCATGCCCTAAGGGTGTTCTAGTTTACCTGGTTTGATTAAACTGGAATAGAGTCTGTGCTGTACAAGGATGGTAAAACCATTAAACTGTAAGCTTCTTTGGGGCAGCAACTGATGCAAAGGGTCCTTAGCCCTGTGTGAGCTTTGGCCTAGCATTGTGTTGGAACCTAAGCTGGCCACACGCGGTTAGAATTTCAAGCCATGAGTGGTCCTGCCAAAACCCCCTGGCTGAACAAAATACGAATAAGAAATAAAAAGGAGCCACGTAGAAATAACGTCTCCAATGACTAAGGACAATTTGCTGGAGTCACTGTTGGGATAATCTAAAAACCACTGGTGGCAGCTATCACAATACGTTAGCTAGCAGTGGGAGATTCCTCCATCCAAGCTGTTTATCGTGGATGGAGAAATCTTTGGATTTCTCCTATTTAGCCCAGCTTTACATAGTGCATCTGCATTGGGGGCTATAGAAACTTAAATGACAATAAGGGTATTAGCTAATTGATTGAACATGGTATATGTTAGATTTATAATGGTACAGTATCTCACAAAAGTGAGTACACCCCTCACATTTTTGTAAATATTTTATTTCTATCTTTACATGTGACTGAAGAAATGACACTGCTACAATGTAAAGTAGTGAGTGTACAGCTTGTATAACAGTGTAAATTTGCTGTCCCCTCAAAATAACTCAACACACAGCCATTGATGTCTAAACTGCTGGAAACAAAAGTGAGTACACCCCTAAGTGAAATTGTCCAAATTTGGCCCAAAGTTTCAATATTTTGTGTGGCCGCCATTATTTTCCAGCACTGCACTTACCCTCTTGGGCATGGAGTTCACCAAAGCTTCACAAGTTGCCACTGCAGTCATCTTCCACTCCTCCATGATGACATCACGGAGCTGGTGGATGTTGGAGACCTTGCACTCCGCCACCTTCCGTTTGAGGATGCCCCACAGATGCTCAATAGGGTTTAGGTCTGGTGACATGCTTGGCCAGTCCATCACCTTTACCCTCAGCTTCTTTAGCAAGGCAGTGGTCATCTTGGAGGTGTGTTTGGGGTCGTTATCATGTTGGAATACTGCCCTGCGGCCCAGTCTCCAAAGGGAGGGGATCATGCTCTGCTTCAGTATGTCACAGTATATGTTGGCATTCATGGTTCCCTCAATGAACTGTAGCTCCCCAGTGCCGGCAGCACTCATGCAGCCCCAGACTATGACACTCCCACCACTATGCTTGACTGTAGGCAAGACACACTTATCTTTGTACTTCTCACCTGGTTGCCACCACACACGTTTGATACCATCTGAACCAAACAAGTTTATCTTGGTCTCATCAGACCACAGGATATGGTTCCAGTAATCCATGTCCTTAGTCTGCTTGTCTTCAGCAAACTGTTTGCGGGCTCTCTTGTGCATCATCTTTAGAAGAGGCTTCCTTCTGGGACGACAGCCATGCAGACCAATTTGATGCAGTGTGCAGCGTATGGTCTGAGCACTGACAGGCTGACCCCCCCACCCCTTCAACCTCTGCAGCAATGCTGGCAGCACTCATACATCTATTTCCCAAAGACAATCTCTGGATATGACGCTGAGCACGTGCACTCCTTTGGTCGACCATGGTGAGGCCTGTTCTGAGTGGAACCTGTCCTGTTAAACCGCTATCTTGTTATAGCCTAGGCCATCTTTATGTAGAGCAACAATTATTTTTTTTAGATCCTCATAGAGTTCTTTGCCATGAGGTGCCATGTTGAACTTCCAATGACCAGTATGAGAGAGTGAGAGCAGTAACACCAAATTGAACACACCTGAGACCTTGTAACACTAATGAGTCACATGACACTGGGGAGGGAAAATGGCTACTTGGGCCCAATTTGGACAGTTTCACTTAGGGGTGTACTCATTTTTGTTGCCAGCGGTTTAGACATTAATGGCTGTGTGTTGAGTTATTTTGAGGGGAGAACAAATTTACACTGTTATACAAGCTGTACACTCACTACTTTACATTGTAGCAAAGTGTTATTTCTTCAGTGTTGTCACATGAAAAGATATAATAAAGTATTTACAACAATGTGAGGGGTGTACTCACTTTTGTGAGATGCTGTATATCATTCCAAGGTGTAGCAAGTATATAGTGCGCAGCCCCTCTCTATACGTGTGATCTGCCAATCTCATTAATATACTATTTATATACAATGGCTTTCCCTTGCAGTCTGCAGTGTTTTTTTGCTTTTTTTAGCACGTAATCCTCTGCATCAGTTCAGTAAGTAACAAGGTAAGGGATCCCTACTATTTACATTTAGCAGCCGTAGGCTAAATTTAAACTTTCTTAAATTCCCACTTCCCCGGCTCTCGTGGGTTAGTTATTTTATTGAAGTACTGTTATAATGCATGTTCAGAATCTTCACATTTCAGTGTACAGTTTGTTTTATTGTTTATGGTCCTTTTCACTATAATAATCACATAACCTTTGCTCTTGTGGTTTCTACGTCAGTGAAATCACTCAGCTGTACACTCTGTGCATAGCTGGGGGTACTGTATTATATATATAAACCATTGTGGTTCACAAGGCCATTCTTTTACGTTAGCATGCTTTTTAGGCTTACAATTGTTAAAGTAAAGAGAGCCAAGGAGTACAAGTGCAGATGTCTGATTTATAGGTAGCTGGGCTTTGTACAACTCATCTACTGAAAAGTTTACCAAAATCAATTGACCGTTGTTCAATTATAAAAAAAAAAAGGAGAGGTTTCTCAAACGTTTTCTTTAAAGTTAACCTGTGCTTTGCCCATGCACCTGCTCATTCTCAGCTTACATTTACTCTCCTACCACTCTGGACACAGGGAGTGAAGTTAGGAAACACTGTGTAAGCTCTAAGTCATGGCTTGAAACGTACACAGGGCGAAGTCTTAGAGCCGGATGTCATGGATGGACAATGATGGAGCCCTGATGTGGACCTTGGATGGACAATCATGAAGCTGTGACATGAACCTTAGATGGACAGTCATGAAGCTGTGACATGGACCTTGGATGGACAATCATGAAGCTGTGACATAAACCTTAGATGGACAGTCATGAAGCTGTGACATGGACCTTGGATGGACAATCATGAAACCAAGAGATTTGTCTTACACGGCACTACGGATTCTCTCGCCAGCCCCATGTCACAAAGCTAGGTACCTTGGATTGCCATTCACAAAGTCATGATTTTGACCTTGCACAAGGCTAAGAACTCCCTTCTCAGCCTTCTCTATGTCATAGAGCTGGGTACCTTGGATTGCCAATCACAAAGTCATGATTTTGACTTTGCACAAGGTTAAGAACTCTCTTCTCAGCCTTCTCTATGTCATAGAGCTGGGTGCCTTGGATGGCCAATCGTGAAGTCTTGGTTTGGCCTTACATAAGGCTAAAGACTCTCTGTGCCCCTTGTCACTTAACTGGATGCCTTGGAAGGCCAATCAAGAAACTATGAACTTACACAGGGCTAAGAACTCCCTCCCCACCCCTATATAAAGCTGGGTGCCTTGCATGGCCAATCCTGAAACAGTGACTTAGAACTTACACAGGGGTAAATATTCTCTCCCTACCCCTATGTCATAGAGCTGGGTGCCTTGGATGGCCAATCAAGAAGCCGTGACTTGGAGCTTACATAGTGCTAAGGCCTCCCTACCCACCCCCATGTCATAAAGCTGGGTGCCTTGGATGGTCAAGCATGAAGCCATGACTTGGAACTTACAAAGGGCTAAGGACTCTTTTCATGTCCCCGTGTTCTAAAGCTGGGTGCCTTGGATGGCCATTCACAAAGCCATGACTTGGAACTTATGCAAAGCTAAGGATTCTCTCCATGTCTCCATGTAAAAGAGCTAGATACATTGGATGGCCTTATTTAGGGCTAAGGAATCTCTCCGTGCCCCCATGTCATAGAGCTGGGTGCTGGAACACTAAGCACAGTAGGACAGGGAATGAGTCCCTTGCTTCTCATACCTGGAAGTATTGGGTATTTAACTTGCAGCAGGAGCGTTGGTGTGATGGAGGGAAGATGAGTATATGCTTCTGAAGGGCCAGCATGTAAGAGAACCTGTTGCTGTACCCTGAAAAGCAGTATAAGCTCCAACTCAACATAAAGTTATTAGCCAAGTACTAATCTTGCACTTGATGTGTTGAGCTCTGTTAGCTAAATGAACAGCTTTATTTAAACTGTTACAAGGTTAGAAAAATCTATTTTTCTGCAGCATCTTAGTACATTGCTCCTAAAAGCTCCATGATCCTCACACATATTATACTCACTTAAAATTAACAGAACTATGGAGGCCTCTATTGAAACACCATTGAGTCTATTCAATGGTATGTAGTTTAAACAGAGTTTCAGGAAATGTCATCTGCCACCGCCTCTCCCAGAGGCTAATGCTGTTTCAGGGTGGCTCCTTTCTCTTGCAACGTCCTATATAGCCACCCATGTAGGGACTATAGTTGTGTCTCTAGAGTTGTCTTGGGAGTAACACAAGTAGAGCTGTGTAGGAAGCTACACTACATGCATCAATAGAAACATGCAGCCCTATAGCCTAGAATGGAAAGGCACTCCCCTGCTCCTCCCTCCTTCTTTCCGCTTCCCTTCTCCAAGCTAATAGAATGGATGAAGACTGCACTGTCCACTCATATCTCTTTCCTATGAAATTGCTGACTTTCCTTTTAAAATACTCCTTTAAATGATGACCAGAATGACTAGCCCTCTTCCTGGATGCACTCCTTGCAGTGCGGGATGGAAAGTACTCAAAAGTATTCAAAAGAGCAAGAATGGAACCATCATCGTGCAATCGAATGTCATTTGCACTTTTCTACACTGCACTTTATATGAATATACATATTCTGTATATCCTAACTTTAATTGATTTATCCAAATAGCGCAACCTGTTTTTTAGTTATTTGAATCTATTTGGGCGATATCCCTAATTAGGTTGCAAATATTCACACAAATTGTTTTAATACACACCACACATACTTTTTATAAAGATATTATAGCACGGTATACACTTATAAAAAATTGTATAAAGAAGACTCCAAATTTAATAAAAAAAAAAAAACTGTTAAAATACACTCACATTTAAATGTGAATTGAATCTAGTGCACACAGATAAAGTCACGTCCCTTGATAAAGTCACATGGTACTGACGAAACACATCAGGGCAGAGCCAATGACGTCATTGGAAGTGACATCAAATATAATCGGAGAGCTGAAGCCGAAGTTTTATGCACCTTAATGGGCTTGTATCCATCTTTCATGCTTTTTTCTGTGTGCAGTAGAATCAGTGCACATTTAAATGTGAGTGTATTTTAATTGTTTTTTTAATAAATTTGGAGTCTTTATATAATTTGCACTATGACGGTTCCATTTTTGTTCTTTTGAGTACTTTGCATCCCACACTGCAAGGAGTGGATCCAAGAACAGGTCTGGTCATTCTGGATATCATTTAACCTCTTCAGATCCACGCTATAGTGGATTGACGGCTACAGCACTGATCTACTTTTCCGGGGTGCCGTCAATTGACGTCCACCCCTTTGCGCACTCCCCACGCCCGCCACATGCTGTGTGAGCGTGCCCGTGGGGCCCACAATCATCTAACAGAGAGCCAGAACGGGGAACCGCCAATATAAACACGGCGGTTTCCCATTCTGTGTGGGGGTCATGAGAGATCTACCGATCCCTGTGATCGGGATCAGTTAGATCTGTTATGTCCCTGCCAGCCCAGCCCCCACACAGTTAGAACACACTGAGGGAACACAGTTAACCCCTTGATTGACACCTTAGTGTTAACCCCTTCCTTGTCAGTGACATTTACACAGTAATCAGTGGCTATTTTTAGATCTGGTCGCTGTATAAATGTCATTGGTCCCAAATAAGTGTCAAAAATGTCCGACATGTCCGCCACAATGTTGCAGTCCCGATAAAAATCGCAGATCGCTGCCATTACTAGTGAAAAAAAAAATAATAACACCATAAGTCCATTCCCATAGTTTGTAGACGCGATAACTTTTGCACAACCCAATCAATATACGCCTATTGCAATTTTTTTTTACCAAAAAAAGTAGAAGAATATATATCGGTCAAAACTGATGAATATTTTTTTTGGATATTTATTAAAGCAAAAAGTAACAAATATTGTTCTTTTTTCAAAATTGTTGCTCTTTTTTTGTTTATAAGCGCAAAAAATAAAAACTGCAGAGGCGATTAAATACCTCCAAAAGAAAGCTCTATCTGTAGGGAAAAAAAACGTCAATTTTGTTTGGGTACAACGTCCCCAGACCGCTCAATTGTCATTCAAAGACTGACAGAGCTGAAAACTGAAAATTGGCCTGGGCAGGAGGGGAGGTTTAAGTGCCCAGTAAGCAAGTGGTTAGTATTTCAGGAGGAAATACAGCCATTACATATGTTGGTCCCAACTTAAAGGGCAAAAGAGCTTTTGACCTAT
Source organism: Glandirana rugosa (assembly GCA_018402905.1). Classification (NCBI taxonomy): domain Eukaryota; kingdom Metazoa; phylum Chordata; class Amphibia; order Anura; family Ranidae; genus Glandirana; species Glandirana rugosa. The sequence goes on from BLSH010115318.1 coordinate 313,972, forward strand.
GGATATATAGGTCCACATATGAAGGTGAACTGCTAATAATACTGGTGGAGGATTGACGTGGTGAATTGAAAATCATTTTTTAGCCATTGCACAGAATTGCAGAGAACAGGTAAAGGAGAACAGCATTTTCCGATTTTGCTGTATGTGTACTGTATATGGAAGTAGCAAAGGAGCTACAAAAGACTGCAGATTGCAGTGTGAGTGGAGTGTGAGAGGGTGACACCATTATTGCTAAAAATTGTTATTTATGTTGAAAATATTTGCATTTATATTAGCACACTGATAATTTGAAGTTGTATTAGTAGAAGGTTATTGGGACACTTCTATGGGGAGGGTGTCACCACTATTCCTCACAATATATTTTCATAATTTCAGTTTTTTACACGTTTTATTCATTCCTTTTGTATATACCACTCAGTAGGTTGCTAGTGGGGTATCCATTGCAGGTGTTTGTCATCATTAGTGCAATTACCAGTTCCCGACCGCCTCATGTACTTTTACTGCTGCAGAGTTGCAGCGTCCCGCGAATCGCTGTCTTTAAACAGCAGCTTGCGCATGTGCGGCTACCGGACGGACCCTGCATGCAAGAGTGTGCGCGCGGCTCGGGCAGACCTGATGTCCTCCGGCGAGCCGCGATTGCTTGCCACAGAAGAAAAATGGGGAACCGCCGATGTAAACACGGCGGTTCCCTCCTCTGTCAGGCAGCATCTAAGAGATCTACTGATCCCTGTCACTGGGATCAGTTAGATCTCTTATGCCCCTGGCAGCCCAGCCCCCTCACTGTTAGAACACCCCTAGGGAACATAGTTAACCCCTAGATCTCCCCCCCAGGTCAACTCCTTCACTGCCAATGACATTTATACAGTAATCAGTGGATATTTACATTTCTGATCGCTGTATAAATGTCAGTGGTCCCAAAAAAGTGTCAAAAATGTCCGACATGTCCACCCCAATATCAAAGTCCCTATAAAAATCGCAGATCGCCACCACTACCAGAAAAAAAAAAAAATAGTAAAAACGCCAGAAGTTAATTCTCATTGTAAACGCGGCAACTTTTGTGCAAACCAATCAATAAACGCCGATTACAATTTTTTTTACCACAAATATGAGGAAGAATATAAATCGGCCAAAACTGATGAATAAATTTTTTTTTTATATTTTTTATTTTGGATTTGTATTTTAGCAAAAAGTAAGAAATATTGGGGTTTTTTTTGCAAAATTGACGCTTTTTTTTTATAGTGGTGATCAGAAATGGCGCAGAGATGATCAAATACCACCAAAAGAAAGCTCTATTTGTGGGGAAAAAAGGACGCAAATGTCGTTTGGGTACAACGTCGCACCACTGCGCAGTTGTCAGTTAAAGCGACGCAGTGCCGAATCACAAAAAGTGCTCTGGTCCTATCGTGGGAAATCCTTCCAGGGCTGAAGTGGTTAATGACCAGTAGTTATCACTGCCCATAGGTAGCACTGCAATTTTTCCTTTTGTATTTGTAAACTGCAAGTGCTGGGGTAAGGGTTTAAATAGTTTATAGGGAAATGTTAATTTTATTGTGCTCAATGTGCTCAGCTAAAAAAAAAAACAAAAAAAACGCTGAGGGTTAATATTCGTTTTTGAAACCTGTTTTTGTTTTGCTGTCTATATCACATCGGGGAATTGCCTTCATTCACTGTCTTATTAGAGGAAGAAGCAGCACAAGGAGCCAATCAGTTCATGTGCTGACAAGCAGGCTGATAGGAGGAGAAAACAGAGTGATAGAGATGAACTTGTCACTATACTGCTTGTGCTTTCTATTTCCAATCACAGCCCAGGGGCGGGTCCAGGAAGGCCTGGGCTCAGAGGAAGTGGGTTGAATGATATTGGCATCAGACTGAGGACATCTAGTGGCAGAAAAACAGTACTGCAGTGGGATATCTGGATTGAAGGTGAATATTGCAGCAAACTGGTTTTGTCCTGTATCTTTTAACTATTTGCCAACTGCGCACTGTACATATACTGCGACAGTAGGGAATGAGAACAACAGATCCCCAGTAAAATCAGCACACAGTACACACATAAACACTGGTTAGGCACACGTTTAACCCCTTGATCACCCCTAATGTTAACCCCTTCCTGCCCAATGTCATTAACATAGAAACATTTGTCTTTGTTTGTTTTGTTTTTTCGTTAACTTTGTTGTCTGACTATAGATCCAGTACAGTGACAGTGCATATTATTAGCAATGATCACTATAATATAATACATATTATAATATAATATAATGTCATTGGTGGCGTCAGTGACAGTTAGTTCCCACAAAGTGTCAGTTAGACCCCTTTCACACTTGTGCGAGTTGTCCTGCGATTTGGGACTGCAAAGTCCCATGACAAGTCATTCCCCATGATTTCCAATGAGTACCGTTCATATCTGTACGACTTTCAAGTCGCGCCGACTTCAAAGTAGTCCCTGCATTACTTTGGCCCAACTTTGATGCAACTTGAGGTCCATGGAATTCAATGTTAAACCCTCAAAATCTCATGCAAATCGCACCTGAATAATATAGATGCAATTTGTGTATTACGTCTGTACGACTTTGTAATATGTTTTCATTCAGCCAAAGTTGCAACAAAGTCGTACTGATCCCAAATCGCGGCAAAAAATTGCGGTAAAATCGGGTCGCACAAATGTGAAAGGGGCTTTTCAGGCGATTTCAACACGAGTACCTGGGACATGAGAGGTGGGTCTCCTGGCAAAATGTTGTTCTTCTTCCTGGAAAGTCGCTTCTTCATAGACGGGGATCCGACTTGGAAGCGAACTTCCATTGATTTCTATGGGCTCAATTCGCCTAGAAGCCGCTTGAAAATAGTACAGGAACCTTTTTTGGAATCGCTTTGGACTTGAGTAGAGCATATTAAGACGGCTCCATTCATTCCAATGGGATTTCTGAAGTCAGGCGATTTGGGGCGAATTGGGGCGACACAAGTCGGATCGCAAATCGCCTAGGACCGCCTCAGTGTGAACCGGCCCTTAGTGGGATTTTGTTTACCAGAGACACATAGCAGAATATTTTTGGCCAAAATGTATTAAGAGATTACATTTTTTTATTGAATATATTTTATAGCAGAAAGTAAAAAATGTTTTTATTTCTTTTTTCAGTTTATATATTAGGCTGCATTCACAGTGCTGCGAACACTACTACAAATTTAAGCCTTTGCGATAGATTAAACTCGCAAGTCATCTCCAATAACATGGTGTTCTATCAGGGCCGTTCACATAGATGCGTTGCGAAGCTAATCCGTCAAAAAAAAAAAAAAGGGTCCTGTGCGAGTTTGATCCGTGTGCGATGCTGTGCATTGCGAATTCAACTCAATAGAACACAAGAATACATGTAGAAATCGCACTTGTCACAAAATCCCCTCGCACCACAATCGTATTAAATTTGGTAAATTCGCACCGCAGCAGTGTGAACTGAGCCTTAAAAAATGAAAAACCCAGAGGTGATCAAATACCACCAAAAGAAAACTTTATTTGTGGGGAAAAAAATGATATAAATTTTGTTTGCATACAGCATTGCATGACTGCGCAATCGCCAATTAAAGTAGTGCAGTGCCGCATAGCAAAAAATGGCCTGGTCATGAAGGGGGGGGGGGTAAAATCTTCTGGAGCTGAAGTGGTTAATGGACTGTTTATTTCTATCATGTTGTTTTTGCCCGGAGTTGTGCTGTGGGCAGACCTTTCCCTGATGGTCAAGGATCTAATGTTCTCCAAATCCAGCCGGCACGCACCATCGTCCCCCCACTCATTTCTGTGATGAGTAGATAAGGTGCTCTGAGGTTCCCTTTTCTTTTACATGGAGAAAATCAATGGATTGTCCGTCCAGCTCAGAGGTTTTCCCAGATGTCATAAAAATGTGTTGTGCGATATCAGCTTTCTGCTCTGTATTTTCATAGATGTCGTCTGCGGTATGTAAAGAGATTCCACCTTTCAGCAGGATGACAATAAAGATGACGGAGCGTTTCACAGCGTTCTATAAGTAGCTGAGGACTGTCACCTGTACTTCAGCACTCACTTCATGGAATACTCTGTTATGACATTGTATACCGATCGTATTCTTTCTGCGCTCAGCCGGATTAGAGAGCAGGCATGGCCGGCCTGCTGACCTGTCATAAATATGGAAAGGGAATCGCTAAGGCTCCATTCAGCGCGTCTCCCAAGTCGCATGATTTACAGCGCTAAATGTATCCTTTTTAAATACCTAAATTCTTCGCACCAGTGCGCTGTAGGTGCGCTGCGTTTTGAAAAGTCCTGCATGCTGCATCTTTGGTGCCCTGCTTAACCTCCTCCTGGGCTATAGTTGAAAGATAGCTACAGCGCGGACTCACATTGCCGGGAGAGCATCTATGGATGTTCTCCCGTGATCGCACTTCCCGCGTGCTCCCTGCAAGATGCATCGGTCTGTGATCGCTGTTTCCTACTGACACAGCTGATCACAGATCTGGGTAAAGAGCCAATCACAGCTGATCACAGTATAAAGAGGATTTTCCAGTTATCGCCATTCCTCTCCTCACGCTGATATTGAGGAAGGAGGGGAGAGCCGATAAGCGGCAATCCGCACAGGGGACATCTACGCCGATAAGCAGGGTACTGATCATCAATGTTCTGATTATCTGTGCAGCCCCAACAGTGCTGCCAATCTGTGCCCATCAGTGCTGCCAATCAGTGCTCATCAGTGCTGCCAACCAGTGCCCATAAGTGATGCCTATCAGTGCCACCTATCAATGCCCATAATTGCCCCCTATCAGTGCTCATCAGTGCAGACTCTTCAGCCCCAACAGTGCCCACAAATGCTGCCAATCTGTGCCCATCGGTGCTGCCAATTAGTGCTCATCAGTGCTGCCAGTCAGTGCTGCTAATCAGTGCTGCCTGTCAGTGCCCATCAGTGATGCCTATCAGTGCCACCTATCAATGCCCATCATTGCCACCTCTCAGTGCCCATCAGTGCCACTTATCAGCGCAGACTCATCAGCCCCAACAGTGCCCACAAGTGCTGCCAATCAGTGCCCATCAGTGCTGCCAATTAGTGTTCATCAGTGCTGCCAATCAGTGCCCATCAGTGCTGCAAATCAGTGCTCATCACTGCTGCCCATCAGAGCTGCCAATCAGTGCCCATCAGTGCTGCCTGTCAGTGCTCATCAGTGATGCCTATCAGTGCCACCTATCAATGCCCATCATTGCCACCTATCAGTGCAGACTCATCAGCCCCAACAGTGCTAATCAGTGCTGCAAATCAGTGCCCACCAGTGCTGCTAATCAGTGCTGCCTGTCAGTGCCCATCAGTGCTGCCTGTCAGTGCCTATCAGTGCTGCCAATCAGTGCTCATTGGCGCTGCCCATCCTGCTGCCAATCAGTGCCCATTAGTGCTGCCAATCAGTGCCCATCAGTGCTGCCTGTCAGTGCCACCTATAAATGCACATCATTGCCGCCTACCAGTGCCACTTATCAGTGCAGACACATCAGCCCCAACAGTGCCCACAAGTGTTATCAATCAGTGCTCATCAGTGCTGCTAATCAGTGCCCATCAGTTATGCCTGTCAGTGCTCCATCAGTGCCTCTTCATCAGTGCTACTTAATCAGTGCCACCGCATTAGTGCTGCCTCAGTTCCCATCAGTTCAGCCTATCAGTGGAGCCTAAACAAAATTGACGTCCTTTTTCTCCAACAAATAGAGCTTTCTTTTGGTGGTATTTGATCACCTCTGTGTCACTTCTGATCACCGCTATAAACAAACAAAGAGCGACAATTTTGAAAAAAAACAATATGTTTTACTTTTTGCTATAATACATATCCAAAAAAAAAAAAAATGTATTCATCAGTTTTGGTGGATATATATCCTTCTACATATTTGTGGTAAAAAGAATATATTGATTGGTTTGCACAAAAGTTGGCGCGTTTACAAACCATGAGAATTCATTTATGGCGTTTTTACTATTTTTTTACTGGTAATGGCGGCGACCTGCGATTTTTATCGGGACTGTGACATTGCGCCGGACATGTCGCACATTTTTGACAATTTTTTGGGACCATTGACATCTATACAGCAATCAGATTTTTAAAATATCCACTGATTACTGTATATATGTCACTGGCAGGGAAGGGGTTAACATGCAGGGGGCACTCTAGGTGTGTTCTAACAGTGTGGGAGCTGGGCTGCCAGGGGCATGACAGATCTAACTGATCTCGAGTACAGGGATCAGTAGATCTCTGTCATGCTGCCTGACATACCGGGAACCGGCGTGTTTACATCGGCGGTTCCCCGCTTTTCTGCTGTATCAGAAGATCACGGGTCGCCGGCCGACATCGAGTCCACCCGACCCGAGGCCCCACCCAGGGAGCATGCGGTGGGCACGTTTATAGATGGCAATTTGTGTTACGCTGCCAGTCTGCAGCAGTAAATGTACGCGAGCCGGTCTTTAACCGGATATAGCAGTCTTGTGACTTCTATCAGTGTCTGGTTAAATCTTGTAGGAGGAGTTTTCATTCTGCACTGGCTTTACTATGAGGCTGCATGACCCCTGACCCTCTGTCTGAACAGTGCTGATTGGCCCTGTGCTGATCACATGCACCCTCCCAAGGAAAAAAAAACTCTCCAGCAATACACACCAAACTGAGCATGTGCAGAGCCCAAAGGCTCTGTTTTATCAGGAGAGGGATTGGGGACAGTGGAAGAAGGGGGGGGGGGATGATTCCACAGTGAGTATAACAAGCATGCTTTACTGCATATACAGACTGATTTTACTGTTGTGGATTTAGTAAAGGGGCACCAAGGGTGGGCAGGAAGGAGCTGAGGAACAACATTGCCTAGTAGACTTTGCCCCGCACACTGGGACTTGTAGTTCATAAACCTCAGCAGATGTACTGGGCTGATCGTAGGAGATTTTTCAGCTTTCATAGCATCCGATATTCATTGAAAGGTCTGAAAGTGGTAAAACAGGAAGCATGAAATTGTGGTTTTTATGGCATTTGGGAAACACATGGAAATCAGTCTTATTATGGGAAGGTAGGTTCCGCTATGGTTTGTGAGCTGCGGGGCGACTGGTCATTTCACCGCTTACTGAAAGAGCGCTAATAATCCTTCGAAAAGTTGTTCTAGGTAAATAGAGCGCGACCACTAACTGACTTTATCCTCCAGACTGGGGGGGGGGGGGGGGGG